>PVHP010004675.1:0-69795 GCA_004024765.1 Zapus hudsonius | reverse complement strand
TTTTCCAATGATTTTATTTGGCTTACATACTAGGTTTATGGAGGAAATATGTGTTTCTTGGAAGAACACTAAAGTTTTAAAAGAAAATTTTCTGTCAAGATTCTCAACTTTGTTTTAACGTTCACATGTTCTTTTAAAATATTTAATAAACTTGTTTTAATTCTTCCTTGAGAAAAAAAAAATTAGAAGGACAGATTCAGGAGGTGTCCCTTTCTGGTTCTGTTTTCAGGGATCTGGATTTTATCACCAGGGAGGGTCAATAAAGGGCTTTTACCAAGTGTGCAAAGAGATTTCCACAGATTTTTCAAATAAAAAGTTGAATGGTGGTGTGAAACGTTCATTGGGTTATTCATCCAGGTATAAAGAACGCTAGGATTAGAATTTTACTTCTCAAAAAATTGGAGGCCTTACCTAATTCTTTTGAAATGACTTGAGGGAAGAAAAACGATACAGTAATACTAATGAAATACAACAGCTTCCCAACTATAAATCCATCGCTCTACAAGATATTCTAGCCCTGTGTCCAGGACATGGATGCACGAGTGCTCCGTCATTCTGAACCCTGAGGTCTGGTCCTAGCTGTCTACCATCAGGTAGTTTTTGAAATTTAGTAGATTATCTCCAGGAAAAATTCGAGAGTTAGCAAAATTTACTTTGTGTCCAATCAGTTTTCTTTAAAAAAAATAATAATAAAATGAATAGGTGGTGGATTACAAAGAAAATAAAAGGCAAGTTGTGCAAAAATTCTAGTGCTAATTATAATATATGAATTGTTTGATTTGAAGACATTTGTCACTTGGAACATCTGGGTAATCCATTTGTATTAAAACTCTAAAAACCCATAATTTAAAAAGGAGGTGTGTGTGTGTGTGTGTGTGTGTGTGTGTGTGTGTGTGTGTGTGTGTTTGTGTTGTGTGTGTGTTTCTCCTCTCAAGTGCTCACACTTCTGATTTTTCTCCAGAAGCAAATGTCTTGTCCAGGAAAGTTCTGAGTGGCAAAAGCAGAGATTTTTCTCCCCTTTGCAAACCCTGGAGGCGAGCTCATGGGAAGGGTGCTTAGGATCAAAACCAGTTCAGCAAATCAGGCTTCCAGCTTGAAGTGACTGGAGGCCCAGAGTGTGCGCCCCTTCCCCCTTCCCTCTCTAAACCGCCTCCTGCAGTTCTAGTCAAAGCAAGGGGTGAAAATCCACCTAATCCAAGCCAACAGGGTGAGATGAGAATCGGTGAGGGAGGAGGGGAAGCTAGTTGCAGCAGCCGGGTACAAACAGACCCCAGTGAACCATCTTGGCCTTGGACGAGGGAGACCCTCTGTCTCTCTGCGTGTTCCACCGCCTACATGCGACAATGCCCTGTTGATTGAGTGACAAAAGTGTGCCGGGAGACGTGTTAGCTCCAAGTGGAGCCTTACCCTTAGTGACTGTACAGTGACCACAGTTGTGACCCAGCGCTCCCCGTGTCGACCCCACCCACCCTCGGGGCGCCCCGCGGTTTGCCCTCTCCAACACCATTCACCACTTCCACCCCAATCGGAGTCAGGATCCCACCCTGCAAACCCTGCAAGGGCGTGGGCGCCCCGCGGCAGCCCCGGGGCCGGGGAGGTCTTTGCGCCTCGGTGGGTGCCAAGAGCCTGCGGAGCGCCCCACGGCCGGCGGGGAGGAGGCAGGCACGGCGGCTGATCGGGGCGCGGGGCGCGGGGAGTGGAATGCGGGGTGCCAGGACCCAGCTCCGCTCCGCTGGCCGGAGGCGAACCCACGTGCGCCCTCTGCCTGGAGCCAGGGCGCTGCGCCCCCCGCGTGCGCCCTCCTCCACCCGCCCCGGAGTGCACCCCAGGCTCCCCCGCTTCCCCGCGCCCCCCATCCTTGCTGGTCTATCAGCCTTTTTCATTTGGCCCGGGTCGTCTCCGTCGTCCAGGTGACAGGGGGAAGCAGAGATGGGTTGTGCAAATATGCCTGCCAAGTTAGGAAAAAGGGTCTTTTCTCTTCCTGTTGGGTGTGACCCACAGGGACACTCTCCAGAGGAACCATTGTTCTGTTTACTGTCCTGTGAACCACTTGGTTATGTGATTTGGGATTTGGTCTTTCCCATCTCCTTCAGCCACTAAACTGAGGAATCCCCCTCCTAAGAATTCTTTAATGCCACCTGCTGGTGCCACCTGTTGGACCTGTTCTGATGGCTGCACATTTGCGGGTGGGGGAGGGGGCATAAACTTTCCTCCTTGGATAAATCCATAAATCCACATTGTTTTCTCCCAAAGCCCGATCCTCCAGTAGCGCCATGTCATCAGAAGATCTCTCTCTCTCTCTCTCTCTCTCTCTCTCTCTCTCTCTCTCTCTCTCTCTCTCTCTCTTTCCCCCCCCAGTTGGGGAGTAAACTTGGACTGGTCCTTGGAGACATCTAGCAATGGGGGTCATACAGGAGGATGCATAATTGAATTCACTGGTATTTCTGTGGCTTTGCCAGAAAGGCAGCATTCTTAACCCAGCCGCTGAGTCCAGACTAAATGTGTGCTCACTGCTCTGTCTGCCATTGGGATCATAACTCCAGTGTCTCGCTGGTTTAAGAGCTGACCCTTACATTCTCATCCATTCCTTAGTGGGCCTGGTTTGTCATTAAAGCACCTCTAAAACAGGTATTCGATTGAAACAACTCAATAAGCTGAAAAGGGCCATGATGGGAGACAAGGAAGCCAGATACCCTCTTGTCTCTCTAATTAGATGTGAATTCTTTTCTCCTCTACAAATGCTTGTGAGTTAGTGAGGCATCCTTGCGTTCAGGAAAAGCCCCAGATTGTCCTCTTTAGTCCCAGTGACTATACTAGTTAATCTTGCCACTTTCCAAAATTAACTTCAAAATGCTGAAAAATTTGGCAGGAGAGACAGAAGACAATGGAAGTGGTGTGTGCTCTGAAACTCCCAAGTGCCAGCACACACAATTTAAGATTATCTGAAGTTAAAGGAAAGTTGAGGTGGAGAACAGGAGAAAACGTCCTTGAAGGGCTTTCTTCACACACCCCTACTTCTTTTGCTGACACTCAGACATTCCTTTCCTCGATCTAGAAAGAAGATTTTGCCAGGAATTCCAGACAGAAATTGTGAGAAAATTGTCACCATAACCAGAGTGATTATTTTTAGGGGTTTATGTAATAAAAAGGAAGTGCGAATTAACTCCTAGAGTAATCACAGAGGTCAGTAAGAAGAGAAAATAGGGCATGGTGCAAAACTTAGTTGTTGGACTCTGGGGAAATTTTCCCCATTTTTAAAGATAAATTTTAAATTACCTAAGATGAAAAAAATTAAATTTTAGTGATTTACTTTTGCTTTCATTAAGAATACTTGTAGCCTGTTCAAGGGGAGATAGTTTTTTTTTTTTTAAAGGTAGCTAAAAGAGGGTTTTGAAAGGTAGCAAATTAAGTTGGTGCAATTATATTTTCATGTGCGTTTTCAGCACATGTGTTTTGCATTAATTGCTGCAATAAATTCCGTTCACCTGGCAAAAAGAAAAAAAAATAGCATATTGGTGACATCAGGCTGCCAAATCAGAAAGCTGCTTTTAAGTATCTTTTTCTCTTCACTGTAATGTTGGAGTGTTATTTTTGTTGTTGTTTGAAACACAGTTTCATGTTTCCCAGGCTGGTCTTGAACTCCTGATCCTCCCAAGTGCTGGGACTGCTGAGATTGCAGAGGTCCAGTGGGGTAACCTCTCTGTCTCTGTCTGTCTGTCTGTCTGTCTGTCTCTCTCTCTCTTTATTCTTTTAAATTTCTAATGTGTTATCCCTTATGTTCTCTAAGTTATCCAGTCACTCAAGTTACTGGCAAACTTTCCATATTCAAAGTTGAAAGACTCAGCAGCCAACACACACACACACACACACACACACACACACACACACACACACACACACATTTCTGGAGAATGACTGGCATAATTCTTTTCTCTAATGCTTGAGTTTTAGAATTCATATATGGGTTTGAGAAACTCTTCCAAATCAAGGGACATGTAAACTTTAAAAAATCTCAGTTCTTAGAAATATAAAAAAATTATAAAACACGAATGTTTTATTAATAATGAGGTAGATATAAATTTGGCTTTTAACATATTGTTTCAAGTAATTCCTTTAACATGCCTGACACTTAAAAATAAATTACTAAATAAAACCAAATATATAATTAACTAAATAAAAACAATTTCTAAACTGAGTTGTCTTTGGTATTAAAACAATGAATTTGACTGATTACAAGAGTCCAGAAATGACTACAGAAGATGGGGAGATAGGATTCTGTAGGATTATTAAGAAATAGTCAATATCAGAACTGTTCCGCCTAATCATCACGAAGAGGTTAACTTATCTTGTCTCCAATAATAATGAAGAAGGGCAGATAAATAGACTCTACAGGTCTCCTGATAGCAAAAATCATCCTGCCAAATAAGAAACATAAATTCCTAACATTTCACTTTTTGCCTGTGATAAAATTGGTTGATTTCAATACACATTACATTGTACCATTCCCAATCTACCTCAGAATGGCTAAAGGAAACAGAAAGCATCTTGTTATTAGTTCACATATTTCCAGATTTTCAAAAGAGATTCAGTGACTGATAATATATTCTAAATAATAATGTTAGAACAAACCCAGAGAGGACATGTTCTATTACTACAAAAGATGGCAGAGTCTTCACACCAAGGGGAAGTTAGGCTGAGATGCTCATTTGCAATGTCTTCCATGTGGCTTAATTCTACTAATCCTTTGGATAAGGAAGATGCTACTCAGAGGAAAAGTCTGCTTGCAGCACTGGCTGTGTGTGTGTGTGTGTGTGTGTGTGTGTGTGTGTGTGTGTGTGTGTGTGTGTGTGTGTTACAATAGTATAACTCATTTACAAAAATCACCTAGTCCCATGATGTGGTCAAAATTTTATAAATGAGTATATATCTTGTGGTCTCAATATGATGAAAGCCCTATTTTTCTGTATTACTAATTCTCAGTGAAAATCAAAATTAAAACAGCTATTGTTTCCATGTCAGTACCTCCTCTTTTTCATCTTCTCCATCACATGTACTGATTGCTATTTCTCCTCTAGGACACCAAAGCTATTTAAGGTAGGTTTTATATTTCCATAGTAGAAAATAATTGGCATTATTATGCAAATATAAATAATAAATAAAATGTTGTTTTTATTAAATAGACAAATATCATCAAATATAACTATTGCCAAATATTAGAAATATCTTTAAAGAGGCATGGTATTTTTCCTCTAAGTTTTATTTACTCTTTTTTTTCCCCATGTATTTTACTTTGTTTTTTCCATACATAAGCCTCATTTGCATTTGAAAATACAAAAGGAAAAACTCAGAGCTTTTAGTATGTGTTCTCAAGTCTTTTGTTCTAGGCTAATTACAGTGTTGTAATGTGCTTGTTTTCTGAAACAAGGCTTACAAAGTTTAATTATTTAGATTTCAGCAGACAGAGGTGATTACTTACTTCTATGCCTACAATAATGTTTTCTCTATATTTTGAGGTACAATTGTTTCTCAAGCATTTGTACATTGCCTGGGGTAAATTTTCTTATCTTAAAGAAAGGAAGAAAACTTTTAAAAAGTAATGTTCTGAAACTTTTAAAGTGTTTTTATAACAAAGACCATGTAAGCCAGTAAAAGCACAATAATATAGAATTTCTAGGATTTTTTAAAATTATCTTTTCCAAAGGAAATCCTTTGGAGATTCTGGAAAAATAATTATTTTGTTCTCTGTTTGGCCAGGGTTCAAGGTTACTTTATTGCCTTTAACTCTATTAGTGACAACTTTGCAATCCGGCAATTAATTTGACAGTCACAGTTTTAAAATATTTTAAAATGATTCAAGAGAAGTATTGTGACATTCTTAAACATTATATAGTAATTCATTTTTATAATTATAATACTTTGTTTTAAAAATATTTTATTGATATATTTGCATGCAAAGGCAGGTAGGGTGAGAGAAAGAGGGAGGGGGGAGAGAGAGACAGAATGGGCACACCAGGGCCTCCTGCCACTGCAAATGATCTCCAGATGCATCCACCACTTTGTGCATCTGGGGAACTGAACCTGAGTCGTTAGGCTTTGCAGGCAAGCACCTTAATCTCAGAGCCATCTCTCCAGCAACATTTGTATTTGCCTCTCAAAGTATATACAACTAAAGATTCGTTAGATGCTAGATTTTTTAAGATTAATATCTGATATCCTCTGTTGCCATGGAAATATAAATTTTGGTGGAATAGATGACTCCCAAATGAATTCCCACATAGCATTTGTGTTATAACACATTTGTGAGAAACAGGAACATATGATGCAAATTCTCAGGAGTGCAGAGAACCAGTTGCTAAGTAGAGCCCACCCAAGACAATGAGCATCATTTTTAATGTAACACATGAAAACAAGTTCATGAACAGGAGATTAAATTATTTGCTTCATTTCACTTCGCATAGATTAGGATAACCCAGAATTTTGTACTTAATGTCTCTAGAAGAATTCAAAAATAATTAAATGAGTGCAATAGAAAGCACTTTTCCAAAACCTGAGCGATCAGGAATATTCTTAGCACCACCAATGTAAGTAAGGTAATTGTGAAGTCTAGTTAGTGCACACATGTGTGCATGCAAGTATATTGGAAACACATGTGACTAACAAAAAGGACCATCTTAAAATAGAAGCTTCTGCACGACCTCTTCACAATGTAATTACACTACCAGGAAAACCACACTGAAGTCTGTTTGAACTCTACCTTCCTTTTCATCAATAAATTCAAAGTTTTCTGATGATCCCCAGCAGTCAAGTCAGGTTGATACTTTCCATTGACATCATAATCCTACAATTTGAACAAAATGGCTGGACTGTTCATCTTCTCTGTTACAGAGATCCGAATGTATGACTCCAGAAGCCCGCATCACTGTGTGCCTACCTTTGTAGCTGCCACTCAAAGCAACAGTGTATTTTGGACAGCACACATGTCATTACCTTATGGAATATGATGAAGCCGGAGGTCTATCCTGATTTTAGTTTTTCCAGATATTTAAGCAAATTAATTCATTCTGCAATGAGCTTCTTTTGAAAAAATAAAAATAAAAACATCTCTCTCTCTCTCTCTCTCTCTCTCTCTCTCTCTGTGTGTGTGTGTGTGTGTGTGTGTGTGTGTGTGTGTGTGTGTGTGTGCGTGCTGAGATTTAAAAAAAGTCCAAAAGATGTCCTTAAACTGAAATTTAACTTCTTTCTTTACAGCGCTTTTTGTTTCCCTTGGTAAAATTTTGAATCCTTATGTCCGAGATGCTTCCCAGAGCACATTTTCTTCTGAAGTCATGCTACATTGAGCTTGTTGCGTGGCTAATCTGCTGATTTTGTTCCACTTTCTCAGAGAGTCCCCTTAATATTTTCACTTTGATAATAAATATTTTTATGATAATTGGATGAAAATGTCCCAATATATCACGATGCTATGGGACAAATGCACAGCACATAGATTAATGCTTGAAATGCTATTTGCCTTAACGATTATTTATACTTCATAATTGAATAATATGTTCATTTTTTACTTTCTAATCTTTCCAGAATCTTTTCTGTGAATTAAATGAAAACAAGTGGCTTTATGCCTGGAACCCTTTAAAGAAAATAATATGTGTTAAAACATATGCTGTTTATATATATATAATTATTAATATTCTAATTTAAGACACGCTTGGGAAAACACATCTCACTTGTCTAAGTAATTCAATTATCAATCTGCAATGTGCATAAACAAACAGCTACTCTTTCAGGACTGCTTAGAAAAGTTGGAGTTGTCATTGTTCTAGTGCATCAGCAATGAACATGCCACTGGTTATATAAAACTGTTGCTTTACTTTGTTACAAGAGCATTCTTCCTACTGATATTTAGATAGCTTCCTTTTTATTTTTATTATTTTAATTTTTGCATCTTAGAACTGTTGTTCTTATATCCTTTGTATCTTTCTGATCAAAAAGGAAAATTTCAGTGCTTTAGAAACAGCATAAAGTTGACTTTTGTTAGTGTCCAGGTTTCAAGAAAACAAGGCGTCTGACTGTGGGAATTTGTATGTGTTGATTGAAAGAGATCCTCCCTGCTGCGGGCTAAGATTGAGATGAGGCATCTAATTGCAATTTCTTCTATCAATAATATCTGCAGTTATATAAAGCCAAAATTATTGTGCAAGAGAGAAAGTCAATTGAAAGAATAAATTGACAGTTCACTACCTGAAGTCCAAAAATCTTCTACTATATAAGTAAATCATGAAGGTAACATGACAAAAGATGTTTCACAAAAATGTTGAACATTGTAGATTTTTCATGATATATTATGTAAATATTTTATCTATAAATTGGAGAAACAGTATGTTTCTATGAGACAAAAAATCTCTATAAAATTTATCATACTTTTCAAGAAATTTTACCTATAAACAATTGGTAGGTAATGATTGAATTATTTTATTATCTAAATAACATCATTATTAGTTGTGAAACTATACTATGTCATCTCTATTTAAAAATATTGTTATTTTTAAATATTATGTTATGTTTAAATAGAAAGAAAATAAATGTAAGCAAGAATCTCAAAGAAGTAAAAAATAAAAAAAAAACTTAAAAAGACTGAAAAGCTAGATTTTAGTTAATTTTGGTGAGAAAATAAATCTTAAATTCTTAATTCCATGTTATTTCTGACCAGAGAACTTCACAGGTAATTATAACGTGGAAAACAAAATTTCTTCTAATTTTGTCACTTTGGTATCACTTATAAGTAGATTAAAGGATCCGTCTGTTTTCCCCAACCTAGAGCAAAGATTCACTATTTATCATAACATAAAGTGATGAAAACGGTAAAGATAAATGTATAAAATGTGGCTTGTTCAATTACAGTGATGATGTGATATGGGGAAAAAGTCATTATTCTTTTGTAAAAGCAAAGTGTCTTAAAAGGATGGGCTTGTCTGCAGTTGTAGGGAATTTGGTTACTTCTACTTGGCTGTAAAGCTGTCTTAAAACTGAAGGGTTTATGAGAAAACATGTCTATTGTTGAAAGATTCTGAAATTCTTTAGCTATTAAAGTCTACTATTCACCTTGAGATGATTATTTGAAAATTATATACACTTCAATGTATTCATGAACTGCAACTAGGAATAGTTGGGTGAATTTCTGAAATTGTGAGGAAAGACCAATAAAGAAAGGTGATTATAAGTCTTGGGCAGCTTCATCTCACAAACCAGTGTAGAGGGGAAGGCCACAGTAGAATCAGTGGTAGTAATGCAAACTAGGATTTCTGCTTGAGAGTTTATTACAACCCTGTCTCCCTTTACTTTGTTCTTATATATTTAGTTCACACTTCAACTGGTCACTTCCATTAAATGTCACATTTTCTTGGGTTTAGTGCATGTCATTTTATTATACACCTAAAGGCCAAGTTTAAGTGAGTATCATGTCCCATCATGAGGAATGGAAAACACCCTCTCGTTCATGTATCTCTATTTAAAAGCAATGAGGTTACAGACAGTAAAGAACTCCAAAGCCAGGAATGAGAGATTGCTAAGTGGTTAAAGGGAGTTATTAGTAAAGACTGAATGCCAGGATTCAAATCCCCAGTACCCACCTAAAGCCACATGCACAAATTCTCAAATGAATCTATAGTATGTTTGCAGAGGCATGGAGCTCTCTTGTGCCAACACCCCCTGTCTATTTCTCTCGAATAAGTAAATAAATATTACAAAAAAATCTAAAGCCATGTTTCTAGACTTAAAACTATGGTTTTCAAATCCAAATTTGCCTCCAAAACACCTATTTATAAATTAAAATAGACATAATTGAAAATATCTGTAATTTAACATATAACTAAAATATTAGTCATGTAGTTTTTTGAATAAAATATTCTGAAATTATTGAAATAGTGTTTCCTGTGACACATCAAAACATTTGGAAATCTCACTATAAAGATATGGCTAGAAACAATTTTTATCCTTGGCAAATAAGTCATTAATGAATGAGGCTATCCATATATTCCCAATGACTTTAAGGAAGGGTATCCTAACAATTAAAACTCATAATCAAGATCTTGAGTTTTCCAGCAACTTAAAAAAAAAACAAAACTTTCCTATTGTAGGTTGTGCTTAGAACTCCTGGTCTAATTACATCTGTATTCAGTTTCTACTTAAAAAAGAACAGCTAATCAAGAAAGTAATAACACATTTTCAAATATAGGATTCTCTAAAAAACATAATTGAAGTACCTATTTCCTCAGTCCTGATAGTGGAATATTATATTTCCTTGTAGAGGAATGTATGTTATCTACATGCATCTTTGAGAGGAGGAAGCAACTGTAACCATGATTGTTGCCTGTGTTGGTGTGGAGATTAAGATATTGTTCTGCATTCTGAGATCTAGTCAATATATCCAGAGACATTATTCAAATATTTGCTTTGTGTTCAATTGACTGTGTCATCCTATCACAATTATACTGCACTAAGATATTTACTATAAAGAAGAGTACAGGCAACTTGAGGATTGCTTTCCTGGAAGTAGCAACTCATCAACCATGCCTTAGAAGTGTTTAGAATTCTTAGATTACATTGTTCTCATCTGGCCACAAACAAAAGGCACCTTGTGATCCCAAACTAAGAACTTCTCAAATGTGTTTCGATATCAGCGATCTTCATTAGGTCATGTCTTGATGGTTGATTATAAACACAGTTCAGAAGCCAAAGTGAAAATGCTGTTCCCTGTATTAATTTTATAAGAACACTGGGTCTACATAACATGTTTTAAACTCATGGCCATTGAAAGTACATTTATATTACTTGATCATTACAGCAATATGGAGAGATAACCATGGTAGTTAAATTAAATACCTGGCAGACAACAGAAACAAAATTGTGAGTCATGGTGCCAATGGTCTTTCTTCAGGCAAGATAAATGGAAAATAGTGAAAAAAAACTATGAGAAAAACGCAATAACCTTAATTAATCTGCTACACTTACTTTAATTGACAATGTAGTATAATTCTTTCTTGATTAACCATCCTACTTTAAGTAGAAACTGAATGCAGATGTGATTAGACCAGTCCCCTGTCCTCATCTGTAACAGGGACGATTTAAGGATATTTACTATGTCAGCAATCTACCTTCTGAGTTATTTATATGAGTTATTTAATGTGTTATTTTGAACACAGAAATAATTGTTTTTTTTTCTTTTCCTCAAACACTTCATTCTCTTGTTACAAATGTTAGAATTAAGTCAGGCATTTATCTTAGCATGAGAAGTGACACATCTAATGAATATTCAATTATCACATGCACTTACTGGTACCTTGATCTACTCAGACCCCTGAGGATATTGCTGACATGATCTAATTATTTCCGAATACTCCCAAGGCAGGTTTGTATGCAAATCCCATGCAAAACTCAGAAAAAGCAGTTGCTGATTGTGATAGAACCCACAATCTAGTTAAGTATATTTTTACCAACATGAATATCAGCAGAATACTCAAATTTCAAAGTAATATGCATTTTTATATTTCCCAAATACTTCTAACATCAAACAATCTGAAACAGAATCTGGAACATTAATTGAACAGGAATTTAAAAAAAATCATTTATGAGATATAACTGAATTATAATGAAATGTTCTGTTAATTTTCAACCTGACATCTTGGGAAATAATTGATTTATGGAAATTATACAAGGAAGTCCATGCACTGGCTAAGTTCTCTCATGTATACATGATTGTCTCAAATTTGAATGTATTTAATTCTAGTTCCCAATCTTTATAAGAAATTTAAAAGGAATAGAATTAATTTATATTTCCCTTTAATTGAGAAATATGGAGATTTTTTTCTTTAAGAATTACATGTTTTAAAAAATTATTAAAATATTTATTTATTTATAAAATATTTATTTATAAAGAGAGAGAGAGAGAGAGAGAGAGAGAGAGAGAGAGAGAGAGAGAGAGAGAGAGAGAGAGAGAGAGAAAGTCTTTAGTCACTGCCAGTTAACTCCAGATACACGCACCACTTTGTGCACCTGGCTTTATATAGGTTCTGGGGGATTGAATCCTCAGGCTTTGCTATCAAGTAACTTAACAACTGAGCTATCTCTCCAGCCCCATAATTGCATGCTTTAATTCTAACGATCAGGCACCTTTCCTATAGCCACTCCCACATATGTATTGCAAATGCAGCTAGGTAAACAATTTCCATTAAAATTTTAGTCTGAATTCTTAAGACTAATTTCTATTGTATATGCTTGTTTCCATTAACTGTTTGCTTGGTTAATGTTTACTTTGTAAAAATCTAATTGATAATCTTATAAAACAGTGGCACTTTTCCTGGATAAGGAAACACAAGGCCTTGTGGTACAGTGTATGGATTGAAATGTTTTTACCTGTGTATGTAAAGTTTCTTGAAAATTATTTTCTCATATTTAGTTTATTATGTTAATAATACATGTTTAGCTTATGTAACTTTACAGCTTCCATTAGCCAATTATGGCATTGTTTTTTCACTTAGGAAGATTAGTTAAAACCATAGTTTCCATTAGTTAATAGATTAGATCAACAATAATCATAATAGGTAAACACAATGAGCTTTTGCTTACTAATTACATTTGAAGTGCTTTCTTATACTTTAATTTCGAACTCACAAAGTTATATTTAAAATTGAAAATAAATAATTGTGCTTTATATTTAGTGCAGCAAACACATTATGTTCTTTCCATCCATAAATATTGTTCACGAGTTAGACTGACTTTTTTGGTTTTTGTCTTGGTTTTCTGGAGGTAGGGTCTCACTCTAGCCCAGGCTGACCTGGAATTCACTATGTTGTGTCAGGGTGGCCTCAAAGTCATCTTCCTACCTCTGCCTCCCCAGTGTTGGGATTAAAGGTGTGTGTCATCATGCCCAACTTGGAGTTAGACTTTTAATAACTTCCTTGATGATATGAGTAAACTCACAGAAGCCTATGAATAACGATACCTTTATTAAGTAATGAAGATTATATATGGTATTGTAAAACACTGTTTTATAATTTGATTTATTCCCAAACTGATAATTGTTTTGTTTATTATATATAAGGCAATAATTATTACATTATCAAAATACCTATATTACAGAATCATATGTTTGGTATTGAGCAGGGACAATAGGAAGCTATATTTTTTGTCCAACAATATGAAAAACAGACAACATAAACAAAAGCAAATGCCTTACCTGTTTTTGTGTTCCTTTGTTTGTTTTTTTCTAGTCAATCTGCTTGATTCAAAAACGATTCAAGGAGAGCTGGGCTGGATTTCCTATCCATCACATGGGGTGAGTTCAGAAAATCATTGAAACGAATGTAACTCTGTCCTTTATCCTTCTTAGGGAAGGGAAGAAAATTCTTGATGTGTTCTCTGAAAGAAACTATGTACTTCAGAGGAAAAACTATATTCATGGGTGTATTTAATACATGGATCTATCACAATTTCATATTTATGTCTTGAGGAGTAATTGAAAAAAATGAGCGTTTTCCTCCTTTATTACATACCTAAGTGGAATGATCAAATACTTTAATTATCATTGGAATTTTGTAGATGATCTAACTATGGTTATTTAATAAGTATTGGGATGAGATCAGAAGAGGTGAATTGAAAAGATAATCAAAATTTCACATTTTATAGAAAATGTGTTTTAGAAAATGGTAATCTCCAAAGTTCCTGCCTAAAATTCAACCAAGGTGACAATTTCAAGTTCACAGAAATTCATTTGTTAACAGTATTTACTTGCATTGCCTTAATTTATTTGTTTTAAATATCTCTGATATGCCTAGGTTATATTAAAGTTATAGTTTATTTAAATGACAAAAACTGTTGTTTCTTAAATATTAAACTTTTAATCTAAATTTTGTACTTTACCATACCAGAATAATCTGCTAAGGTGTGTGCATTTCAATATCCAAACATTTATAATGAAACTTTTATGTAAGAATGTGGCCTTTTTAAAATTTATTTTTTAGAAAAAAAGAGGGTCATGCATTTGGAAAAGTTTCATCTTCCCAAAGCTTTGTAAAAAAATGCCTAAATAAGCTTTCATGGTTTGATATCTAAATGTAGTCTGCAGAACATGCACACTGCTATTTGAAATATTTTTCATGAGAAAAAAATTATGTCTTCCACCTTCTATAAGAGTTCTTTTCAAAGAGATTATGATTACTGAAACTTGGTGTTCCATCTTTCAGTTTTTATGCCTAAACACAATAATTTATACAGTACTGTGGGCTTCTCTTTCACCAAGGGATGTTTTCTGTCAGGAATACTTCATCTATCTGTCATCTTTGTATCTGCTTCTCTTCCTGGTACACCTTGACATTGACAAAATGCCAAAATCTATAACGAGACCTTCCATAGTTGCTGTGGAAGAGACATTATGAAATAAGCCAGGACTTGACTGTCCCATAGGTGTAAAGGACTTAAATGATTGGAATAAAATAGAGCTCGAATTGTCATAAAGAGTCAGGATTGAGCTGGAAAACTCATTTAAAACTAATTTTCTATAAGTTAAATAATTTTGATTTTATAAATGTGAGGTTTTCATTATTTAATTTGATGATGCATTATGGATACCTATTGCTTAAGGATTCAAGAGATGCAAATATACAGTGACAATTTTATTAACAGATGCATATCTATTCTTAACAACAACCCACTTCCCTATGCTTTCCTTTAAACAAGAAATAAAAGGTATAATAATAGACTTCCATACAGCAAGAATTGGGGAAAATAGATGTTCTCACTTTTAATTGCATAGTTTATCAATTTTCAATTGTTAATTTCATAGATTTTCTGATATAAGTGGGTGGGCAATTCTTGTATGAGTATGTGTGTACGTGTAGCATATATTGTGGTATGATGTGTTTCTGTGTGTGTGATGTGTGGCATATGTGTGTGTGTGTACAGATATGCACACCCCATCTGTATGTGTGTAGAGGCCAGAGGAGACCATTGGATGTCCTTTTCTTACATCCCTAAGCTTTCTCCCTCTAGCAGGAGACTAAGAAATTCTCTGGTCTCCACCCCCACAAATCCAGCATTTCCTAAGAGTTTTGAGGAGTTGAACTTGGTGGTCTCTTGTCGGAAAGGTCCTCGGGCTCAGTCAGTAAGTTCTCTGAATCCCTGTGCCATCTCCCAGGCTTTAAACTAGGCACTTCTACATCTAGATGTATGTTCCTATGATAATGTGTTCTTCTAACACCAAACAATCTGAAACAAAATCTGGAACATTAATTGATTGGGGAAGTTTTTTCAAATCATTTATGAGATATACCTGGTGCAGTGTCTAGTATCCTGCTCTACAAAATGAGCATCATCTGGGCAGGATCACCTTCATGTGATTGCATGATTCCCTGTCTCCTTTTGGCCCAAGAATCTCTCTGGGTTTCTTCTGTCAACCGTTTTCACTTTCTTTTCCTCAGTGTGGAAGTAGACAGGGTCTCTCAGGCAATGGATCTTCTTCATTGTTTCTTTCTGCTGATTTTTCATATGCAACTTTCCTCTTTTGAGGTAAAATAGCTTTTGAACACCGTATAAATTTTAAGAAAAAAATGAACATTCTTATAATAGGTCATTAAATTTAAAATACCTCAAACTCCATAAAACAAAAAAGAAATATATAGAAAATATCAAATGTTTGAATGATTGTTCCATGGTAACATGTATTGCATATTTTCTTTAAATTTATCCCTTACCTTAGGTTAATGATAATAGCCATAAGGAAATACTGGTGCCAAATTTAGAAAATGTCCAATAAATAATCATTACTGTGAAACTAATCAAATATAGGGAGAAAACACTGTAAGAAAAATTGGCATTTTGATTTAGCATGCTTGTTTGTACCTTTCTATATGTCTTTTTTGTTGTTGTTGTTTTTTTTTTCGAAGTAGGGTCTTGCTCTAGCCCAGGTTGTGTATATGTCTTCAGAATCAATTAATCTTTTATTTATTTTGTTGTGACAGAGGTCCATGATGAAGCTCAGATAGTCTCAGACCAGCTCTCTAGCCTAGCCTATTCTTAAATTCCCCATTCTCCCACCTAAGGAGCATTGGTGTTTACCATAAGGTTGGCTCGATTTTTCTTGCCTGTTTTTTTTAATTTTTCAATATACGCATAGATTTATTTTGTCTGTTTTGCTTATAAAAGAGATATATTTCAAACAATTGTGATTAACTGCAAAACATATGGTATGCAGTAGCTGAAATTAGATACACTTTAGGACTTTTTTTAAAAAAAAATTAGTTAATCCCAGCACTCAGGAGGCAGAGGTTGGAGGATTGCCTGAGTTCAAGGACACCCTGAGACTACATAGTGAATTCTAGTTCAGCATGGGCTAGAGCAAGACCTTATCTCAGAAAACTAAAAAAAAGAAAAGAAAAAAATTGTATCTCATAGTACTGCTTAGGCTAACTCAAATCTAAAGTTAAACTCCAGAGAAAAGGAACTAGAGTTCCAACATCTAACTTTCTGGAATCATTGAATGTGCTGTTTTGATGCGGCAGAGCAGTAGTTAGTAGGAAGAAGAAATCAGACAGGAAGTTTTAAAATCTGGGACATTTGGCAATGTGCAGAGTCTGTCAACCTGAGAGCAGGGGACACTCCTGGTATCCAGTAGATGTGGCTTGCCACTTAACAACTTTACATGGGCATGGCAGCCCTCCAAACAAAGAAAGATGTGGCCCCAAATGACAGCACAATATTTAAAAAACCTGTAGTAGGGAATTAGTGATAGTGTTCTATCAGTAACTGTGTGTGAGTGAAGACTAAAGAGATGGAAGTCTGCCAGATGTTCCTAAATTCAAATCACCCTACAGTCAGAACCTCTGATTCTAGATGTGCTTATATACAAAATAGAAAAAGACAGTTCACTGGATAATTGTTAATATATATTAGTAATTATATAATATATAAGACAATACATTTTATATAATTATATGACATATAATTATTAATATATTAATACCCTTAGTATTTATTATTAACAATTGTAATTATCAATATATGTTATTAATTGTTAATTCCACTATTAATTATTCATATCATACTTGTTTTACCTGAGCTACATAACATTGAAACTTTTAGGGAAAACCACACAAGAGTGGCATATTACTTTAGGTATTGTCTTTTTTCTTCAATCCTCTTTTTCTCTAAAACTTTAACGTTATTCTGTATCATCGTCTAGTGAGAAGCATTTATATCCTTATTTTTAAATTATCTATATATACACACACAGTGCAGGGATGTAGCTTAGTTGACAGAGTGCTTGTCAAACACCCATGAAGCCCTGGTGCCATTGTCCTTCACTGCATAAACCAGGCAAGGTGGCCCCTGCTTGCAATCCTAGCACTAGGAAGGTAGAGACAAGATAATCAGAAGTTCAAGGTCATCCTCTGCTATTATAACTAGTTTCAGTCCAGCATGAGCTATATGGGACTTTGTCTCAAATATCATTGATTCTTTGTTTTAGAAAAATATCAATATATACAGAAGAAAAGCTATGCATATTGATGGATTACAAACCCCTCTGACCTACCATTGAATAGATACTTAAAATTGATTTTTTGCTAAGGTCAAACTATCAAATAAATTTACTTGATTGATATATTAATAGAGAAGAGAACTCCCAGGGAAACAGAGCTCCATAGCTTTCACTTAAGGTACCTTTCCTATGTATATACTTGATGTGGTACAAAGAAATCATAAGCCATGATTCAAAAAAAACACAGAGAAAAGACAAAGTATAGCTTAAAATAAGGGGTCGCTTTTCTGATAAAATAAAAAGGTATCAATATTAGACATTATGGAATTAAGATTTATTTAGATTTTTATCAGTGCCTTACAAAAGTTTTTAATGTACTTAAAGGAAGGCATTCTTTTGGCAGATAAAAACCCAGTTAGTTGATCGTATTGTTTCAGATTCCTCCTGGCTTGGTAGAACATGGATACTGTTCAGGTTTCCCCTCTCATGTGCCTCTCAAGCCCCTTCTGCAGTGCCCTGGGTGAATGCTGATTTGTCTGAGAGCTAATCATGGCCATTACATTCACTTTGACAGAAATTGATTTGAGCAGGAATAAGTAAGGCCAATGACACTGGTGGAGAACAGCAGGCTCTTCTGAGAAAGGGTTTCCTCCTGGCAAGGAGAAATGGGGAGGCCCAGCCCTTCCCCCTCTAGGCTCCCCACGAAGGCCAGAGACTGGGGAGCAGCTGAAGAATCCAGAGATTCAGAGAAGCCAGCTGGAAACTTGACATCCCTGAGCCACTAAATTTCAAGTGATATATCCTTCGTGTTTAAGACACTCTTTTTAACAGTTCTTACTCTTTGAAATTAAACGCATCCTCACAGAATAGAAGGATTTATTGCTGGTCAAATATCTTGCTTCAAAATGCTACAAGTTCATATATATATATGAATATAATGAATATATATGAATATATATTCATATATATATAAATATATAGTCTGTGTGTGCATCATCTCTATTTAATATATTTTTTCTTAAATATATCTGCAGAAAATGTAATTAAAAGTATGCACATAATATTTATAGTCTGTGAACTGGAAGTGAATTCAAATGTAACTATAGTCAATTTGACATTGCAAATGATACTGATTATTCTCTTGGGATAAAAGAATGGAAGGCTGCAAATGAATGAGTTACTTTTTGTAAAAACAAATGAAAGTGTGTAAAATGAATGAATCGAAAAGAATAAGGAACAGGAATATTTTCTCTCAAGTCCTTGCTTTTCTACTTTCTAGGGTACTGGAATTAATATTTTATACTAGACATATTGGTATTTGTGAAATCTGGAATCTATGTCTCCTGGATGTCTTGCTTTCACTTTGTAGACAGGGATGGAAATGAAGAAAGGATATTTTGACAACTGGGTCTCAGTAATAACCACCTGGGATTCTGCCTTCATGAGTCACTGTTCAAATTCTACTTGGTATGCTGGACAGCCGATCCAGGACATTCAATTTTTGACACATATGATAGGTGACTCTTGGTCATTTGAAACACTTTTGCCTATACTATTTTAAAAATATATTCCACCTATATGGTAACCTTTCAAAGAAAGATGTCTCATTAAATTAGAAAAACATGGCAAAGATTTGTTTTTTTAATACTTTCACAGAAACCAAAGACCCTATGAAAGAAAGGAAAATGTATATAAATGATAGAATTCAGCAAAGCTGGGATTGATTTCTAGAAATGTTTCATGAATGAAATTTTAAATATTATATTGTGAGTGCTTAACAAAAAGAAATAACTGTCATTTATTGCTAAGTGGTATGCTTCTATGTGAATTTTAGCAGGTTGGATTAGAATTTTAAAATAAAACTTGTAGTAGATTTTGTTTCTTCTATTTGGATATGCTTTGATATATAATATTATGGAATGTTTCAAGTAAAGGACAAGTTGAAACTTATTTGCATAAGTTTTCTTAATCAACCTTTACAAAAAATTAACGTCCTGTGTGTGCCTCACCAAATATGCATTCACAGTAAACCTTAAAGTAAGGTAAAATGTCTTTCCTATTCAATTTGTTATAATTTTATTTCTTGAAACATATGTGGAGTGCTACATTTCAAGCGAATATAAATAGTAAATGTCTCATTCCTTTAATACTTTATAGAAACTAAACATCACACAAGCACTATACTTTCAAGCTTCATGATATTCATTTACATGTAAGGTATAAGAGCAACAAATATCCCAATGTAAGGGAGTTTATATTCTGTGATTCCTTTTATTCAAAAATGAAAATTATTGATGAGAATTTCTAACGACATTATCCAAAATATGCTTACTTGGTTTTATTAGTTTTTAATTCCTAGAATAAGTGATTTAACCTTTAGCTTTATTGCATTCTATTGGATAATTTTTTGGAAAGAATCTACTTTAAAGAAATTGAATTTTACCATAAAAATACATTGTGAAATACATTTTATATAAGTCCTATGTCTCTTTCAAATGACAGATCTTGAACTTGAAAATATTTAATGGTTGTAATATCTACAAAGCATCCTACTTATTTCTCAGACTTAATAGTCTGTTGATCATCATTTTGGGCTAATAACTCTCTATTTAGTCATTATAATTTAAATAACATCATCCATATGGTAGCTGATATTCCTTGCCAGTTGCTGTATCTTTCACTTCCATTACATGTTATATAGAAAGAAAATATTCAAGGTGGCTTTAAGGTGTTGATTCTCTAAAAATTGACATCATTTGTAGTTATTCTGTGAAAAATGCATTTTTACAGATATTCCGTTTGTATTTATTGAAAGCAATCATTCGAAGTGCAAGAATGTCCAAACCAAACCTACTACATTCAAAATTCTAGTTGTTGGGCTCTGCCATTGGATTTTCAACAGGCCCTTGCTGTGATTCTGATATTGCCCTTGTTTTGAAACTGTGTAGGTGTAATGAGGCTTGCTCAGGTATTTAGTTGTCTGCTATGTGTTTCAGAACTGTAGCTAATATAAATTTATGTATTAATATAGCAGTGTACCTGATTCCTAAATAATGTGACTTTTCTATTTTTTTAATATACGGTTTTATAATAAATATATAATAAGAAAAAATAGGGGTTTTGTTGGCAACTGGGGGAATTGATTCTTAGCAATTTATTTCAGGGACTCATTTTAGAATCAAATGTCTTTTATAAAATCTTGAAGTTCAGTTTGAATGATATATACCATTTTCAGCATTTATAAATATTTATACTTTTTGCAACTGGTATCCATTCACAGGATACAATAAATGTCATTAAAAACAAAAGACTAGAAAAGCCATGAATTAAGTGATAAAGTACTTGCTAGAAAACATTACCTGGAAAATGACTAGGAGATATTCCTGAAAATTCACTGAGATCAGAGTGGATGGGTTTTGTGTGCACACTAAATTATCAAACATCAGACGAAGGATACTATTTTAAGCAGGTAATTATGGAGCCTGGTGTAATGGAAGAGCAGTTAGGAGGCAGAGAAAGAGCTATGGGAGTTCCTCAAATGCGTTGGAAGCTCACGATATGGGGGTTCTCTGTGGCTCATCACATATCTTTGTGATTTGGTATAAAATTGAATTTTCAGTATTTTGCAGAACTCTAGGGCAGGGTTTTCTTAAATCTCAAATTCCTCTCTTTTTTTTCTCTCCTCCATCACTTTATTCACTTTTTTCTCCTTTCCCTTCTCTTTCTCCTTCAGCTTCTTCTTCTAATCAGGTTATTTTATAATGAAGACATAATATGAAAAGTAGACTTATTTGAATAATTAACAAAGATGAAAGACCTTCAGAATACTTTTGAGACAGGAAATTATCTAGTCAACGAAGGCTAAAAATTATCACACATGCATAAGTTACTCTAAATTTCAAATCATTTGACTTAAACTTCCTCATGAAGGTGTCACAATATTCTTGTATTCTAAGGTTAAGAATAAGCTAATTTTTAGTACATAAAGTGACCTCCCTTCTGAACATTAAAGACAAGATTATGAATCTTGACACTCATGCCTGGAGACCCCTGAAGTGCAGGTGGAGAAGAATCAATTAATATGACTATTCAAGAGAAGTATCTTTTCCAGTCTTCCCTTGGAATCTTAGTAAATCTGATTGCTGTAGAAAAGGACTTCTTTAATAAATTTCAATAAAATTCAAAGCTTGTGAGTAGTAAACCTTGCGTTTTTCTGGAATCCCCTTCATTCATATGCCATTTCACCTTTCAGTTTTGGTACACTGGGATGACCATTAATTTTAAAGCAAAATTGGGGATAAAATTTTGATGTAAATTTGTCTTGTCTCATAAGTGTTAAAAAGACAGTATAGTTGAGCTTAATCAGAATCAAACTCCTATCTGCAGGCCCTTGTGAATAAGTTTATTGATGAGGTACTTTGCTTTTCATTGCAGGCAGAAAATATTTATTTATAGAGGTATAATAGACTTGAATGCCTATGACCAAATAAATCACTGAGTTTAGTTCACTAGTTAGAAAGATAAGCAACAGTTTCAAGGTGCCTGAGTGAGTTGTCTATGGACTTATTGCTGATGTTTCAGTACGTTTAGTACTCATCATTTTATGCTTCTGCTGTCTTTAGTTACATTAGCAAGGACAGATTTGAGAAAGTGGAATTTGATATTGGGCATATTTATTTCATAGAATTCTGAGATTATTTTTCCTGAGCTTTATGCCTTATGGCAGCCTAAATAATAATCAACTAGTAACACACATGAGCCATTGTTGAGTTACTCACCTGAATAGTTTAAAAAATGCTGATCTTTCTTATTCCAATGATTAAAATCAGGTCTTATAGAATTCTTATAAGTTGTCCATTCATATGGTTACATTGTTCCTCATCACAACCTAAGTTTTGACTCAAGGATTAAACAGTCAACTTCTGACTAAAGATATTTAATTCTCTAATAAGGAATTGATTCTGTCTCTGATTCAAATACAAACACAGACCTGTTTATATCAAAATAATATTTTGGAATGTTAGCTAAAAACCAAAAGAAATTTTATGTCTTTTTGATTTTTAGATCAATGAATATTTTTAGATAATTTGGAAAATTAGTGGTGGAGTCAGTCGCATGCCCCTGCATACCCTTGGGATAAACCTCTAAACCAGGCACAGTTTATGGGAGGAAAGGATTTGTTGAAGTCACAGATCCAGGGGAAGTTCCATAATGGTAAAAGATGTTGGCCCTCCTTCACAGGTCCAAACAGAGAGAGAAAAGCCATCACGAATAACACAGGTGCGAAAGTACATGCGCACTCACACACACCAGAAAAAAGACAAAAGGAGAAGATTTCTCTTATATAGCCTTAGGGCAGGGTCTTGCAACCCTTTCCTGGACTTGTTGATTTCCTGACTCTCTGGAATTTCCTTTCTGCACTGCCCTCCCAGAAAAGCATGTTTGTTTTTAGCTAACATGACTTCCTGAATCCCCTGAGCTTCCTTTCTCTCTTCAATTAGAGGAAATCTGCTACACAACACTGAAGATGACTGTGGATTGCTCACAGGTCAAGTTGACAACAAAACTAAACCATTACAATTAGCATATCATTTTAAGGTTACCATGTGACAGCATTATTTCAGAAAGGGCATGAAGTAATAGTCCCTAGTATATGAAGAGTTACTGTATAATTTTATTCTTTTTTTTTTTTTGGTTTTTCAAGGTAGGGTCTCACTCTAGACCAGGCTGACCTGGAATTTACTATGTAGTCTCAGGGTAGCCTTGTACTCACAGCGATCCTCCTACCTCTGCCTCCCAAGTGCTGGGATTAAAGGCATGCACCACCACACCCGGCAACTGTATAATTTTAAATTGCTTAATATCAATAAAAACTTGGGGGGAGGGCTGAGGAGTTATCTCAGTGGTTAAAGGTACTTGCTTTCAAAGCTTGACACAGGTTTCAATAAAATTACCATGTAAAGCCAAATGCACCTAGTGGTACATGTCTCTTCAGCTCATTTGCAGTAACAAGAAGCCCTGGCCCAAACTTTCTCTCCCTCCCTCCCCCCTCTCTCTCTTAAGTGCAGTAAATACTTTTAAACTGTATATAAAGTTGCTATATCTTTGGAAATTGTTTACTCCATAGTTAAATAACTCCTTTAGCTCTTCTATGACACAGGTTCTATAAGAGACCACCTGATGCCAAAAATGTCAACATTACTGCAAAGTGTTCCGCATTGTTCCTAGTGTTTTCTATTTATCCACTGATTTACAATCCCATGTAGCAGTATTCTCATTGTACAAAAGAATTCAAAGCCCCCAAATTCAAATATGTTGAATAAGATTGTACATCTCCTAGACAACATGGTCAGGAATGGAGAATAGCACTCTGCCTCCAACACAATGACCATCAGCATTGTTCAACGCTCATCTTGTGAGAGAGAGAGATGTGAGCTACTTCCTTGGGAAGCTTAAGGTTTTATGGAAGAAACTAATTTATCAACCAGCAACTAGGATTATGGTAATTAGCTCACATATGCTATATAGATACACAATGACTTATTATCACAATCTTTTATTATCAATTCTGGCTAATATGAGTAAAAATATTTCTAACAGTTTTGATTCTTTGTATACAATAGAATAGAAATGCTCAAGGAGTATACATATGGTTACACACTATAAAGAGATCCAGCAGAGTAGCATTGTTTGTTGAGGTTAAAAAATATTCAAGGCCCAGGTCTTCCAAAATCAGACTGGACAGGGTACAAATGATGAAATCTCTAAAAGAATCAAAGACGAAAAATAAACAAAAGAAAAAATACCACCAGAACCATGAAGAGCCCCATACATCTCATGGGAGTGTGTGAATGTTGTCTTAATATAGATGTGCTCACCCGTCAGCAGATTCCATGATCATTACAGGTGATGAATGATGATGATACATATAATATAGTTTCACGGATGTCTAGATAAAAATCAGATTTGAGTGTATCAGAATCAACTAGAGAAGGCCACCTCTTTTGTTAGATTACATTACTCATCCAAGGAATACCGTTGGAGAAAACAAATTCCTATTTTAATATTAAGAGTTGAACCTGAAATTAATATTGTCAACTTTGGTTATATAGGTTGGGTAGAATATTTAAGTGAGCTTAAAACTAATCATGTGGTCTACTCTCGTGTTGCAGATGCTCAACTAAGAGTGAGACTATTGCACCTCCATTGTTGTCCTGTGCACATGCATGCACACACATGCACATCTCATCATGGCTGCATGTCTAAGCACATCTGTATCACACATTGTTACCCAGTGAGTGTGCTATGTGATTTGGTTGCATGGGTGCTAAATTATGAATAATTCTCTAATCACTGAAAAATAGAACTATTGAGATGAAAGTTTTACATAGTCACAAAGTGTCGAAGAAAATTTTGTAGTGTTCTTTTAAATCTCAGCCCATCCAACTATGGATATTTGGCAGTGGTGCATATTATAAAAATTAAATCTTTCCTCCCAGTGTTAGTTTTAGCTTGTAGATACATTCTAAAGTTAATCATGTTTGAAACAATATACTAAAACTGACACATGGATTGTTGTAATCAAAGACGAGGTGAATAGAAAATAAAAAATATATATATTTTATTAAAATTCAAATAGAAAAAAATAGACTAACAAACATACTGTAGCTTCCTAGCTTAGAAATGGCCACCATATTTCTTTTTCAATGTTTTGGTTCCCTTTGAAAAACACTGAAACAATAACTATAGCATTTGGAGAGATTAGGATTCTCAGGGGAAACATAGAAATTTATTTTCAGCAATGTTTAAACAGAAGAGGACTGGTTGTTTAACCTGTTATAGGAGTCAGCGATATTCCACAGGAAATAAGTATAAATAAATACAACAGGGACCTTCTCGAGGCAGTCATGACTTAAGTGAGTTATGATGACCTTTATCCTGCCTTTATTTTTGCGTCCAGAGTACTAACATTCATTTAATACATAATATTTTTGATTACATAAAGGGATACTGAATGAATTTTTAAATTTTTTGAGCTTTGATTTAACATTGAAGCTGATTTGTTATTTATATTTGTGTCATACTCAGCCACATGCTGCAGGGATGACTCTCCAAATGAGGCCCAGTTTATGAGAGGAAAGGACTTTTTTGAAGATACTGATACAAGGGAAGTTCCATAATGGTGAAAGAGTTTGGCCCCCTTTCTCAGGCTTAAGCAGAGAGAGAAACCCATCGCCAACACCATACACACACCAACAAAAATAGGTGGGGGGGCAGAGGAGGAGATTTTCTACTCCTTTATATAGCTTAGGGTGGGGTCTTGCAATCCTTCCCAGACATGTTGGACTCACTGAGTCCCTGGAATATCCTTCCTGCACTGCCCTCCCAGGAAGGAAAGTTTGCTTCTAGCTTTCCTGAGCCTTTTTTTATATCCTGCCCCATACTGAGAGTGTTGCCTAACATTGGAGACCCACCCAACATTACTAAAAATGTCAAGTTGACAACAAAATTTAACCATCACAATTTGTATTTCCCATATCTCAGAAAACACCCATAAATAAGCCCTCATCTTGGAAGTATAAGAGGAGATGTGTCATCAAATCATATGACCTAAAAGAAAAATTTTGTTAATGTAAAGGAAAACTGATTTTTAAAATAAATTTTACAAAAATTATTTTTATTCTTAAAATTATTTTGGATTCAGTTTGGTTGAGATCACTGATATATCAGATCATTCAATAACTTCCCAAAATTTAAAATTTAAAGTGGCTGAACAGTTAGCCATCTGAATCAGGTTTGACAATAGGATGAGAAGATCCCCCTTTGATCTTTTTGCTAATTAACAAATATCTCAATTTAGAAGAATCTAAGCAACATTCACAGAATATTTAATAAAGTATAACTAAAATATAACTAATTGAAAAAATGAAAATTCTGGCAGTACAAATAGGGTTATGAGGGATTTGGGTCATAAATGTTAGTGATAAAGTGCCTGCCTAGCATACAGGAGGCCCTGGGTTTCATCTCCACCACTTGAAAAACAAAACAAACAAACAAAAAGCAAAGGACCCAGGCCACCATGCCATTATATGGCATTTTGTTTAGCACAATTTTTAAGTACTTAACTTCGCAGGGTGTCTGATTAGACTAAGTGGTTTAAAAAGTAGCTTTGATTTATTTTCTTTTTAGAGGCCGTCTCCTAGGTAGCTCATGCTGGCCTCAAATTCTTCCTGCATCAGCCTAGAGAGTGATGAGATAATACCACAGGTGTGCTCTACCACACACATCTGTTTACTGTGTTTGATGAGACCATCTTGAGTGATACTTTTGTCTTTCTTTGAGGATATGTAATGTAGTTTCTGTAAGAAATGATTCATGTCCCCTGTATAGCTGTTGGATAATTGGTATAACACATGCTAAGGTGTGAGGAGCTTTGAATGGTCTCCATTTTTTGCCTGATTCTAGATTGAGAATCTGGATTCAACATAGCCAACCACCTCGAGTTGAGTGAAAAATAATTTCCAAAGTTGTTGCTACTGAAAAAGAATTTTTACCAAGTACAGATTTAGTTGTCATCAGTTTAGCATTCTTGACATTAAGAATCCTTTTTTGAGCACTTTTCGGTACTTTTAGGTTTACACAAAAGTTAAAAAAAAGTATGGTATATATATATATATATATATATATATATATATATATATTTGATGTGTATGTATAGTGTATGGTATATATATATATATATATATATATATGTATGGTGGATTTGCATATATATATGTGTGTATGGTGTATGGTATATATATATATGTGTATGTGTGTGTGGTGTATAGTATATATATATGTATATATATATATATAAATATATGGTGGAGATCTATCTATCTATCTATCTATCTATCTATCTATCTATCTATCTATCTATCATCTATCTATCTATCTATCTAATGTATCCCATCCCCTCACTCCCACCCTTTTCCTATAATTAACATCTTGCATTGCTGGGAAACATTTTAAAAACTGATGAAACAATGTTGAACATTATTTTAACAAATCCACAGGGTGCATTATAGTTCTTACTCTGTGTTGTAGTGTTCTCTTTGTTTTGTCTAATGCTTTATACCTGAACCCCGCATCAGCCAGCTTCACATTATCATATGACAACACAACTTGTCCCATGTTCCTTCTATCTTTTGCTGGTGGATGGACAATTATTTAATTTTTTAAACAGAATTCATGTGTGAAGTATCAGATATTTTAGTGCACTTTACTATTACTAAATGCTGAGTTTGTCAAAACATCTGTTTCCTTGAATATGACAGTGTGCCTTACTTCTCAATTTCTTATTCCCTTTCCAATACCATGAAAGTACACATTTTTGGTTGAAATGAATCCCAAGTTTCCAGTGACTTTCTCATTTCCAAGCACTAATTCTGGAGTGATAGATAGCACATGGCAACTGCCCAGACCTTCTATTCCCCAAGTAAGAATGGGAGTTCAATGGGCATTGAAGAGAAAGTCAGAGTTGACAAAATCTACTGACTGCATCAGAGCAGCTTGCTGACTTACTTTAGATGCACCATTTAAAACAAGTTGGAGAATAAGAATAACAATCATATCATTCTCAGGCTACCAATGGTATTTTTACACCACAGGATTTGGTGGCTGATTTTAAAAGTCAAAAAGAGTGTTATGTATAATTTCATTTAAAAAAGATAGATTTCTTAAGAGTCTCTGGATTTCTGCTTTGACTGGTCCAGCAAGCCTATTAGGAGAGCCCCCCAGTAAGTTGGGGACAGGTAAGAGGGAAATGGGAGTACCATCATAAGACTTGCTCATGCAATGTATCTAATTATTGACAACAAATATGTTAAAAAACAAAAAAGATAAATTTCTTTCAAAGAATAAAGAGCCTTTATTGAAAGATATTTTCTTGAAGAAATACTAGCTAATGTGCTTTATTTTCTATGAATTATGTATATTAGAAATTATTTATATATGTTTACACAAAAGAGACAGACATACAGTTTGTTAACATTTATGTAGAAAACTTGAGGTAAATATAATGAAAGTTGTTATTTTTATTGAGTTAATATAAATTGTAGATTTTATAAATAGTAAAGTTATTCTTTTATGTGGACATTGTAAGTATCCTGATAGTTATGTTCCTTGGGCTAAAGCAGTGCTCAAAATGCTTTTTAAAAATAATGTAATCTTCATAATACAGATATTTGAGAGATACCTTGTGGCCATTACTTCATAAATTTATCTGACTTTATAGTATTCAGTAACAGCATTTTCTCCACCAAGAATATTGATTTAAATGCCACAAATTTAACACACATATATTCTTTATTCTGTATTCTTTGTTTCAGAAAATGCATTAAATATCCATTTAGCTACTTAATGCAGAAACCTTTGAATCAATTCTGATTTTTTTCATATTTGTCTATTTCCTATTCTTTGAAGATTATTTTTTTCCTCAAATACATATAGGATGTATTTTCCACCCTTCGATCATTACTGTCACTATAAAGATGGTACTCCTGTGCAATAAGATCTTTCAATTTAGAATACATAGTTTCACATTGAGAAGATTACAGGTAATAATGAAGGAAATGTGATATGTGTTTGATTGCATTGATGTTAATTCATTAAAGATTGCCCTGGTTAGGAGGCAAACATCATGGAGGACGTGTGGCAGAGCAAAGCTGCTCCCTTCATGAGAGCCAGGAAGCAAGGGCACGAAGAAGTAGGCTCTACTTTCTAGCCAATTATCTCCTACCTCTTGAATCCCTTTAGGTCTGGTTGGATGAATCTCTTTTATTTTTATTTAAACATTTTTATTAGTATATAAATATATATTAACATAGCAAGAGGCTCAGTAACATGTGTTATTAGAGAAAATGCCTTAAGACCAGTGTGTCACACCCCTTTATGAATTAGATATTCTCCCTAACCATGGCTCTTACAATTTTTCTGCCATCTCTTCTGCAAATTTCCTTGAGTCTTGGTGGGTGAGTTTAAGGTTTGCATAATTGTGGAATTCTTAGAGTCTCTTTGTGTTTTGGACTATTTTGTGCACCCCATGGTATCTATCTCTCTTATCCTTTCATAGAATATCTGCCTTTCTGTGGGAATAGCTCTTTTGCTCTTTTGCTTATCATGATACTTCCTTAGAGGTTTTGTTAGGGCTCTAAATGATATATATATATATATATATATATATATATATATATATATATATATATATATATATATATATAAAATTTTTCAAGATAGGGTCTCTCTCTAGTCCAGGCTGACCTGGAATTCACTATGTAGTCTCAGGGTGGCCTTGAACTCATGGCAATCCTCTTACCTCTGCCTCCTGAGTGCTGGGATTAAAGGCGTGTGCCACCATGCCCAGCAGCCTCTAAATAAGTTTGAGGTGGTTCTTCTTCTGCTTGGGTGTCCCCCTTCAACTCAGGTCCTATTGGTGGAATTCAGCTGTCCACGGTTCTTGTTGATTTCTGATTTCTCCAACAGCGAGTGAGATCATTATTGGTTAATTGAGACAAATATTGCTAGTTTGGTGAGATTTTTAAGGGTGTAACCTTTCTGAAGACCTATGGTTAGTGGGGACTTCCACTTGGATATCTGGTTCTTGGTCTTTGTGAGCCTTCATCATCCCATCACCTCTTAATGGACCCATTTCCAAACAATGACTCATTGTTGAGCAAATTTCTAACTCATGATACTATGGAGGGCACTTCAGATCCAAAGCATAAACTTGTCCATCAGGTACTTTTACCTAGATATATAACAAGAAAGATCAATAGCCTGGAGGGACAGATGATGAATTTTTAGTTAGCCTACGTTGCATCACTATCGTTACATACTTAATATAACCAACTTCAAAGGGGAGGTTTATTTTGGCTCACAGTTTTGTAGGTTTCCTTCCATGGTCTGCTGCTTTGGGCCTGTGGTGAGACTTTCACATCTCCAGCATGATGGACAAAAACTGCTTACCTTGTACTATCTGGGAAGCAAATGAACCAACAATGGACCAAGCCCCAATAGTCTCTTAAGGAAATGTTTCTGGTGAGATGCGTTCCTTCTACTAGGCCTTGCCTGATAAAGGTTCTCTCTCCTCCAGATTATACCTCAGCCTGTGACCAAGCTTTTAAACACACAGACAGTTGGAAAGCCACAGTATTCCAAAGTAGACTAATTGTTTATATTTAAAATTGAAAAATGATGGACACATTAATCAGAGTATGTAAAAATCAGTCAGCACCTTTGACAGTAGCATGAGAGAGCTCGTCAAGAGAAGAACAAAATCTAAATGAAAAACATCTTTGTGGTTTTAGAAAGATAATGAATGAATGGGCCATTGGGGTAGAATAATTCAATAATGTGAGAAGGGAAAATGCGTTTGTAGAAAAATGATAAATTATGCCCTAGAGCACATACTCAAGTAGACACTAAGATCACTAAGATTTTTTTTTTTTGTGGTGGGAATAATGAGCAGTATTGTGTCTATAAATTTCAAATATCAGTAACTAGCAGCCACATATCTATATAAACAAATGGTGTGGGTACATGTGTACTTGCAACTATTTATTTATTATTGCAAAGCAAATATATGTAGGATCCATTGCCACAAGGACTAATACAGACAGCCCACGGAAGAGGATATACAACTGATCAGGGATGGGGAGGGGGAGGAATTGGGGAATTCGGGATAACAACGCATGGTTTGCCCACTAAATAATGTAACTCATTATGGACAATAAATATATATTTTAAAAAATTATGTATAAACATAAGAAATTTGATACAACGGTCATTATAAAAACAAGCTCTTTCCAGTACAATTCCTGATTAAAACATATCTAAAAGATGTGGAGATAGAGTGGTTAGAGTTCTATTTTTTATAGGAAACTCTCCAATTCATATGCTTTACTATATTTTATTGATGAGTAGTATATATATAAATACATTTAAGTGAAAATAAAGATATAACTAAATTAATATTTGACATCAGAAATTGAACCAAACACACTATACACTGTTATTCAGCCATAAAGTGCTATTGTACATTTAAGACTTTAGAATGACTGCTGTTACTGGTACAAAACTGGACCCATCAGTATTCCATAATGAATGATGGTAGGAGAGAGAGAGAGAAAGAGAGAGGCAGAGAGAGAGCGAGTGAGAGAAAGAGAGACAGAGAGAGAGAGATTGAGAGAGAGAGAGGGCATGCCAGGGTGAACTCTGAGAAATAAAAAGGGACATGTTGAAAAGAAAGAGTCGAGTAGGATGAGATTGAAATCCATCCTGGAGATGAATAAAAATTGTCAATATTTATTTATTTATTATTTATTTATTGGTTTGGTTTTTCATGGAAGGGTCTCGATGTAGCCCAGGCTAACCTGGAATTCACTATGTAGCTCACAGAGGTCCTCCTACCTCTGCTGGGATTAAAAAGTGTGCACCATCACACCCGGTTTATGTCATAGGAAATGTTTCCATGTTTCAAGCCCACATTGAAATTAAATGTGGATTTCTCTAGATTTTGCTTTTCAAGATTCAAAAATATTTTCTAAAATTTCAGTTGTAGAATTTTCTTTCTGAAATACAAATATTTAAGTCATTCAGAGAAAAGTAATGTCACTCAGCAGACACTGGTCGGGAATTTGAAGCCATTGATGTGTACTTATTTAAAGGGTACCTATGTTAATTGTGTATTAACACAATTATTAATTAATTAAATATGAAAAGATATTATTACATAAGTCTTATAAAATGTTAACATTATGATTATAACTTCTTAAAATAATGAGTTTAGGTAGTTTAAATAAAAAATTACATTAGGGCTGGAGAGATGGCTCATTTGGTAGAATGCTGTACATGCATGAGAACCTAATTTTGTAAAAATAATGAACATGGAGGCACATGCCTGAAATCCCAACAGGGAATTCTGAGTTTATTGGCTAGACTAGCTGAATTGGTTAGGCAACAGACTATGTCTTAAAAATAAGGAGGGCAGTGGAGAACAATTGAGGAAGATACCTGAAATTGACTTAGTTTCCTAGTTTCCTGACAAAGATGTGCCTCACATATGAACACACAGGTACACCACATACAAACATGGTCTGCGTTTGTGTGTGTGTGTGTGTGTATATATATACATATATATGTATATATATATATATATATATATATATATATATATATATATATATATATATATATATACATACATACATACATATAGTGTGTGAAGGCAAGTTTTTGGATAAATATAGATATATATTATTTGAACTAAGTAGAATGATATATAATAATTAATAGCCTAATTTAGATAACAACCTCTTCTTACCCTTGAATACAAAGTAAATTAAAATTGTAGCAGAATTCACAAGTTTCTAAAATGGAACTTGTAGGCTATTTTCACAGGAATTACTACTATCCACCTCTTGAAAAGAGCTGCTTTGAAAATCCTGTTGGATGCAGGCTCTGTGTGCATTTTTTTTTTACAGCTTAGGATCTTTTTTTATAGCACAATTGACCTTGGAAAGGATATGACTCTTAGGGACATTAGCAGCAAGCTGATTACCTCATGATTAATTATTTAGATGCCTACTGGTTCAAATTATATCTATGCCCACAATAGTCCCTTCACACCTGAAAGTCAAAGCGGTAACAAAATTAAGGCTTCTAGAGTTTACCTGTTGAAAAATGACTTGCCTATTAAACTTTTTATAAAATTATCAGTGTTTAAGCAATTGGAACAGTTTAATTTTATATATATTCTAGTAAATATGGTCCATCTATATATTTTATGTATAGATAATAAAAATAACACACATTAAATATTGAAAATGAAAAGAAAAATCAAGAGGCTAAAATAGACATTCATAGAAGGGCCTAAGTACATCTCCTTAAATACCTCCTCTGTACATAATATACATCACTGGAAAAAAAGATAGAAAACCCCTCCTTACCACATTGATAGTATTCAGATTCTAGGTTGCTGGCATAAATCCCAGATATTAATTTTAATTATATGTGTATTATTTATTAAATACAGCAATACCTCATATGTGACAAAATGATAGAACACATGGAATTTTTACTATGGAATTGGTGTCTAATGAATTTGGATAAATTCTAATACCTTTTGCTATGTTATATTCAGAGTTAGATCTTGCAGAACATGGCCTGATTGAAATGAGAGAAAAAGACAAGTTGGATAAAAAGATTTGTATTATCAACAGACTAAACAAGTGGGTGGGGAAATGGATGATTTATTAAAGCAGCAAAGAGGGAGCTGTCGTTCTCACCATTAGAATGTATGTCACTAAAAATTGTCTCTGTGTAATTGCTCATTCCAGAAATCTATCCTTCTCCTCCCATAATTCATATTTGTTTCAGACCAAATCTGTGCCTAGCTAAAGGAGTATATTTTCTATTATTATATTGATTATTATTAGGATTATTAATTGAATCAAAACTTGTCAATAGGCCAAGTTTTAACCAATATGATCTAAATAGAGCTCGCCATCTCTGCGAAGATGCTGTACAGGAAATCTGGCGTTGGGATATCGACTGACACCTTAGCAGACTTCTTGGATGTTCCAGTGACAGACACGTGCTGGGAGCCAGGCTGGGATGGGCCAGGAGAATCCTGGCTCCTTAACCTCAGGAAATTGCCATAATAGTTCTTAACTACCTATATACTAGTTCTCAAAATGAAAGCAAATGAGACCAGCAAATTATTAACTATCTTAGTGAAGATTTTCCAGGTCTTACCTGCTTGTAGAATAAAATTCATAGCATATGATATTTTAGGAAAACTTATATCAACATTATGTGCTGGTAGTAAAGTCCATTGTACATGAATACACAATTTCCTCATTTTCAGCATAGACATGATATTAGAAATAATAGAATTAAATTATAAATGTGTAAAATTTTCAGATCCATTTTTTTTTGTCTGTAATATCTTAAAGATCAAGATGAAAGCTCCTTATAACAATACTGTTTGCAGTGTCCCCATCTATCCACCATTACAATAAAAAATTTGAGGGACTTTCATCATTGGCTGAAGGTTATGATTTTGTTTGTATTAAGCTTTGATATCAGAAATATTGAATTTTTCTTTATTTTATTTTATTTTATTTTTTCAAGGTAGGGTCTCATTGTAGCCAAGGCTGACCTGGAATTTACTCTGTATTCTCATTGTGGCCTCAAGGTAATCCTTCTACCTCTGCCTCCCCAGAGCTGGGATTTAAGGTGTGGACACCCCCTTCCCACCAGACAGCTTGAATTTTTCTTTTAATAAAGATGTCCTTCATTAAGATTATATCATGGGAAGGTTTAAATCTCTCACATTTATTAACTAGATCTCTCTCTCTCTCTCTCTCTCTCTCTCTCTCTCTCTCTCTCTCTCTCTTTATTTCTCTCTCTCTTCTTGCTTTAGCCCAGGCTGACCTGGAATTCACTATGCAGTCTTAGGGTGGCCTCAAACTAATGGTGATCCTTCTACTTTTGCCTCCCTGGTGCTGGGAGAAGTGATCATCATCATTCTAGTGTTCATTTGAATCTTCCTCTACCAGTCCTCTAGTTTAATAACAATTCCCAGTCTTGTCTCCCACCCTACAAAAGATCAGAGGCCCAATGACACTCAGAACACACACAGAGAATGGAATTAACAAAAACGTTCTCAACTGTGTCCTCTGGCAAACCTCAAACACCCTAGTGCTGGGCCCGGTTATGGTGAAAGGCTCTCAGGACCGGTATGGCCTTTTTCTTCCTCCCCTCAGCCTCCTTTCACATATGGAAGTTTTAACTCAGGGTCAGGACCATTCAGGATGTGGAGGTGATTTTACTCATCTGTTTTTATGTAATTCTCAGGGCTTGGAAAGTTTGTACTGTTAAACATTGTAGGAGAGGACTGATGAAATACATAGTATTTTATATTTGAAGAGATAATGTAATTTGCACTGCTATTCTGCCTCTTATAATTTAAGCCCTCAGAAATCTAATGTACTATTCTGAAAGAAAATGCCTGTATTTCTCATTCAATTATTTTTTTTCAAAATCAAAACATATGTAATAGGGTGAAAACTGTTTTTATGGTGATAAGAATTTACCCATAGGAAAACATGTGATTGATTACAAAAGACTTATAGTATGTTTCTAAATGAGGGAATGAATTTAAGCATTATAAATTTTGATGGAAGTTTTGTAAACAATCATTATGAACCAGAAACTGATTTTAGCATCATTGATGTTGATTTGTTTGAAAATGTTGAAAACATCACCCACAATTTATTTATAGGGTTTGTTTATAAAAATCATTCATTTATTTTATTATTATATTATGCACTATATATTATATACAAATGTATGAGTTATAAGTGCTTGGTAGGCATTTAAAACTCAGTAGAGATGGTTATAACTCATGTTTAAATAAGCACACTTCAGTAAGCAATATGCTATGTTAACTACTATATATGCAATAATAACGATGTACAAAAACAGAGTTCAAACAATGGTTTGAAAATGAAGACACCCATTTTGAAGCTGGGTGATTCAATTAGGTAGTCCTTGCATCTGGAATTTAAGCTTTGCTTTGAAGAGTGTATAAGAGTCAGAGAGATGAGAATGTGTTTTATATTTCACTGGGCATTTAAAATATCCGTCTCTTTCTTTTAATTCATACCAGCCTCCTCACTTCCATTTCCAGCTATCTCCAAAATGGCAATTTTTGTACACATTCCTTCCTAGCAGAGTCGTCTCAAAGTGAACTAAAGCTGCATTTATTCTCCGTTTACTGCCTTGAAAAATGCACAACTCTCTTAGTCTTCCTCCTCACTATTTGTGGTCACTTCTTCCTTGAAGATGTTCAGGCCAAATTCTCAGCAATCCAACTGAACTCTTCTCTCTCACATTTCTCTTGTAATGGTGACAAATGCTATTAGTTTCATTTCATATATATATATATATATATATATATATATATATATATATATATATTTTTTTTTTCCTCTCAGGCTCTAATGCTACACTCTGGTCTAGTCACCTCATCATTTCCCCAGTCCTTTGCTCTATTCTGGTCTCATGGCTGTTATCATATCTATTTTAAAAAATTATCCTTGTTAAAATATGAATTCACTTACATCATCACCTTTTTGATGACTATTCAGTGATTTTCAACCTTCCCATTCGGGATAAAAGTGAGCATTGTCAGAATCACCCATAGGATCCAGCCTGACCTGGCCCTTGACCTGTCTCCTACCTTGTCTAGCTCCATCCTGGTCTTGACCTTGAATGAGCCTGTTCTCTGAGATCCGCATTTACTCTTCCCCCTCGTGTCAAGGATATATGTCGATCTTACAGCCCCCAGGCTCCTCTTCCCACACCCCAAACTTCTGGTCCTCCCCAAGCCAGCCCCAGTGACTTATGAGCTGCTTACATTTGTGACCCAAGTTTCTTTCTCCAGGGATGCCTGATCAAGCTCTCAGTTTGTGTCCCTTTAAAAGAGGTCGACATCATATTTTTGTATGTTTTTGTTTGTTGACTTATCCTCAAGATTCAGAACAAGGTGAGCATTCAATAGGTATTTGATGAATGTATTAATAAATTAATATTCAAAAGTGCCATCTCCTTATGACTGTGGTAATTATATATCACTGAGCTTAGAAGAGCACATTCTTGGATTAATTTGAAGAGCTCTGAATGAAACATAGCTTCTGTAGTTTATTGAATAGCTACACAAAAAGTTTCTTAAATTCTTTGATCAACTAGGCTTTGTTTTATAAACTGTGGAAACATTTTTAATAATTTGGCTGCTATTTTGCAAACTGTATTCGGTATATTGGTCAAAACACTGAAGAACAATTTACAATTTTCAGATTCAAATAGATCATATTTTTGAAAGATCAGACTCATGAAAACAAAGCAATACTTTACTTGGGGCACAAGATTATTATGAATGCATTCCATCCATATATAAGTTATTCACTAAAACAACTTCAAATCACAAGACAGTATCTAAAAATATACAGACAATGATTGTTATAATGGATAAACATTAATTACAAAATGTGACTTGATTTTTCTACATTCCATTGACAACAGTTGATAAGTAAGTTTAAAGTCCTAGATATCCATAGAATAATTTAGTTTCTGTTTCAAGTTCTCTTTATTTTTAAAAAGAATAGCTCTTATTTTAAATTCTGATAATTTTATTGGCATATTTAGTTTTATTAAGGTATTTTAAAAATTAATTAGTCGAAATAAATAAATATTGTATCTTAAATTACGCAGTGATCTGAGACTGAGAAAAGCAAGGAATCAATATAATTTTAAACAATACTCAGATATAGGAAATTCATATAATTTTAATTATTCTAGTTTGATTCTTTAATCTATATAATATGTAAAGAGGGATTTGCCAAGGAAAAACATAACATATTAAATCATGTTAAAATGACTGGAAGAGTTTTTTTTTTTAATTTTAACAGCATATGAACTATTTCATACTGTATTAATTAAAGCACAATTTCTAGGCAAAATTTTCAAAGTTCAAGAAACATAAAATACTATTTTCTAGTGATATAAATGGATCAAATAACCTACAGTGAATATTTACTACATGTCAGGCAATAGCCATACATATTATTCCATTCAATCTTCCCAAAAGAATATTAAAATATCAATGTTCCCAATGAACATTAATACTGTTAAAAAGCCAGTAAAGCCTATTACAAATAAGAAAAAAAAAACACTGCAGTAAAACAAGATTTCAAATGAGACTGAGTGTAAGAATGTACTTCTTTTTCCTATCCAGGGTGTTTTTGGATTGTTGATGAAAAAAATCTGAGTAAAGAAAAGAGAATACATTTCCAAAAGCCAGGATTCACAAAATTGTAAAAGCTAACCCAAAATTCGTTACTGTTTTCCAGTTATATTTTAGTACTGGTATTGTAAAAATTCTCAGAAATTTGTATATTAAGGATTGAATTTTCTCCAGAGAGTGAACATAATGACGTTCGTGCTTTCTCTTATGAGAAGGCCATTCCCATCTCTGAAAACATTGAGCAGATTCACGTGTTCTGCAGGATGCGGTGGAATGTTGGGAACCCAGTCTCTAGCAGTGGTAGGAGTAATTACAGCTGTCAGTTCTTTCAACATGAGAAAACAACCTCGTTTCCATATTACAAGAAACAGATTGTAAGTATCCAAAGGGAAGAAATAACAGTCTTTATGTGTGGTGATTGTTAAACTAGCTAGCTTGGCCATTTGGAGCCATATATTTACTAGAGATGGTTGGAAGAAGATACAGTTTATATGAGCGTCTAGGAGTGTTTTCTAATTGAAAAACCCAAACAGGAACACCAAGAATTTTTGTGAAGAAGAAAAGAACATCAAGAAGACTTTACAGGGTAGAATAATTGAGTCTGCAGAAATATGGCATAAGTGCTTGCATGTGAGTTTTGCTTTTGAAAGTGCTTCCTTTGTAAGTGGGTGTTCCTCACATCTGGTTTATTTGGATCTTGGAAATCCAGGACTTCCTCATACTAAACAAGAAGAAAGTAGACAAAATTGGAAAAAGTTGAAAACATGTTATAAAATGAGGAGCAAGTCACTGGTCTCCAATAAAGTATTTATTTTTTTAAGCAATTTGTTTAGTGTACCATGTTTTCTCTCTCATTATGTGTGTGGAGGCTGATTTGCTATGGTTTGGGAAAAATTAGACTTAAGTGCCAGGCTCAGGTCGCTGGGAAACTGGCAAAAAAAAAAAAAAAAGAAGAAAAAGAAGGAAACAACTATTTTGGTGTTTTTATTCAACTGTGAGGTAAGGTCTTTTAAGACCCGGATTTCTAGTATCTGCTTTTGTCTCTCTTTTTTTTTAAATAAAATATTTAATTTCTACCTTAGATAAATAAAATAGTATGAATATTTAATTGGTAATTTATTTATTAAGTTAGTATACTAAATTAATAGTTGATGATTTTATTGTATGGCAGATAGCACTATTTTATTTTAAAAAATTAGTAGAACGAGCTAAATGCACTAATACAACAGTTGCTCTGTCTACTTTTGCTAGCTTCCTAGTCCTTAATTCTCTTTGTGTTTGCTTTTGTCCACTACACATTTTTTGCTCACACATATTGTAAGTTAGGCAGCCAGATGGCCTCGGACAGAAAGCAGGACACCGCCTGTTGCCTGGACAGGTTTCAAAAATGACACTACATCAGTTCACAGGAAGCCAGATAGAGTGGCAGAAACATGGTGTCTGTCTCTTAATGTATAGAGGCTAAAAGCTGAAGGGACAGAATAAACATCCACAGACAGCTCTGCTTTGCAAATATACACAAGTGAAATTGTAATGAAGTGAAGTTCTCTGCTGGGAATGGAGCCAGGACACTGAGGTACTGCAAGCTAGTGTTCTAAACTCAGCCAAACTACACTTTTCTGGTTGAACCATGTATTCCCATATTTTACTTGAAAATAAGAATACCAAGGTAGATGTCTTCAATAATACTAATAAAAAATATCACCAGATATTTGCTAAAGCAACTTGCAGGTATTTTGCAAGATTGCTAAATGCACCCAGGTTCTACTTGACCTGTGTTAACAGGTTTCCTTGCCCTCACTACAGCTGTTCCCCTGAACACTTGGGGTTCATTCCTTGGGTGTTCTTTCCAAAGCCAGATCACCTGAAAGCCTGACACACCATACAAGGAAGACGTGAAAGAAGCAGAGGCACTCATAGTTAATTTTGTGTTTTCTCCTGATTATCTCTGGGTTCTGGAACCTGAGCTTAAGTCCAAAATTGTTGTATCAATAGCTAAGCACACCACACAGGTGGCTATTGTAAAGTGGTCTGTTTTTTTGAAGGGTGTGGTGAAAAATAAAACAGGGGATCCAGACACAGAAATGAAGGTCCCTGGAGCTGATGATGTACTCATATTGATTTCACAGTTATCTTACAGGTACTAATTCCAGGAATTTCTCTTTACATGCCTCTGGGGATACAGCAATAAAAAAGAGAACAAAGTGTCCTTTAGAATGAGGGAGACAGACAATACACAATATTAATAATATATATGCTTAGATGGTAACATTTTCTCTGGAGGAGAAACAGAATTAAAAGAATCAGGACAGGGAGGGAGGGAGAGAAGAAAGGAGGGAGGGAGGGATGGAGGGGTAGGGAGTGGGAATCAATTTATAGTGTTGCAGTTTGAAGAAGGCAGAGATGACCTTAGAGATGTAATATAGTCAATGAGGCCTTTTTAGCTGACCTCAGTTGGAAGAGTCTGCCATGTTGTTGGTTGGTTTTCTGCTTAACACATATATATCAGTGTATACTGATAGTGTCCAAATATTCATTAATTTAATCTACATAACACTGTGTGGAACATTCTGTCATCATTTTGAAGATGCCAAAAGAAATTTCAAGGAACGCACATGAACTACCTTTGATTTTACAACCAGTTAGTTGAGTAGCCAGGAAGTAAGCCTACACAGTATAATTCTAGAATAGTCTAAACCTTTTTAAAATGTTCCTCAAAATTATGTATATATATATATATATATATATATATATATATATATGTCACTCCTGACTCTACCTCATTATTGAGGATCACCCTTAATCCCTTAATGATAACAAGTGTTTGGTTGCTAGTTTTGTAGCCTCTTCTATTTCTCAATTAAAGTACAATTATAAGGTGGTCACCTTTATTTTTCTATCTAGTAAAGAAGAATAAAAATACACTCTATTGAACGGCTTTTTAAAGTGATTAAATTTGCGCATCAGAAGACCATGTGTTACTACAAAAATGATCACATTACTTTTTTTTGAAAAAGGCAATATTCATTTAAAAGATGGTATTTTCATGGCCCCTTATTTTACATTGATAATAAACAGTGTTAATATTTTATTGGTTTTGAGATAGCCTACTTAAGTAGACCTAATTTTCTTTTCAAAACCCATTGTTTCTTAAAGATGGGAATGTTCAAAGAACACCAGTGTCTCTAGGAGCTCTGCATAATGAACACTGGATCAGGCTCTCTCGAAATTTGAAATTGTTATAGTTAAAAAGATTGAAAATCTAGTTGTGCATTGCATATGAACAAGAGAAATGTATTTGCCTGTATTTTTAAATTAAAAGAACTCCTATGTATATAATCTGGAAAGACAAAAGAACATGACTACATTTCACTTATTATTATACTAAATTATTCATTGCAAGAACAATATATTATAAATAACATTACCCATATTTCCATAAGAGCACATGCATTATTTACTGAATTCCTTGATATATTAGTTCATTTTTTTGCTATTATAGCTGGTATTCAGCTATTTCCAATGTGATTTATTCATTGGTGCAATAAGCCAATATTTATCAGGCATTTTGTTACTATAGGTTTTTATTTTAGTGGCATTTCAAATATCTTGATTGTTTCACAACAAGATGTGATTCTTTTTATGCAAACCTTGTTCTCATTTTATAAATCTGAGTTTTTAGGCGTGGGCATAAGAAACCAGGTTAAGATGCTGTAATCAGAATATAAATTTACTGAGAGGGGCAAGTATAACTTCACTGAAAGCAGCGGGATCAATGTTAGGGAGGACTAGAAAAAATTCCACACAAATGTTGTTAAACCCTTGCCAGAAGCCCACCTTCATCCCTCCTCAGACTCTGACAAACCTGCAGTGGAACCTGCTGGCATTGCCGAAGCCACTGCTCCCAAATAAACTCTCCACTGACCTTGCTCCCATTTCACAGTTTTAGGCAGGACTATTCACCAAGACCCAGAGGAACCATAAAAAAACAAGTGAGGGACATTTCATAATTGGGTGTCCAAAATAGGAAAGGTGGTTGTTAAACTCCTTAGAAAACAAAATGGATAAATATTTTAATAACTACTGATTTCTACTACTGCTTATTATTTTGTCTATGGAATGTTTCTTATGATTTTAATTGTTATAGGGAAATATACAGAAATATATACCATTAGCTTCATCTGGTGTCTTGTGATATTTAGTGATGAGTATTATTAGGAAAGCTCATAACAGCGGATAGCCTGAATATAGGCTTTGAAGTCTCCCCTTCTTCCTCCCTTCCTCCTTTCCTCCCTCCCTCCCTTTCTTTTTTCTCATTTCCTTTTATATCTATTCTGTCTCCATTTTACTTCTTCAAAAGTAGAAAGGCTACAATATTTTAGATGTGTAATTAAATCAAAATCACACTGATGCCTTAAAATCCCTTTCCTAAAATTACAGCCAGTAGATTTTGAACAAAAAGTTATCAATGGATCTTCTGACTTTGAAAGAAGTTTGAAAATACTGCAAATAAATGGACCGTGTGTTCAAAATTGATATTGTTAAGCGGCAATCTTAATGGTCTTACATATTTTAAGTGTTGTTATTTTGTTTCCACAGCCATGTTATTCTAACTTTATATGTTAAATAAACACAATACATAACCTATTATAATGAATCATAGGTTACAGTTTTGTAAGAAATATGAGAAAGTTTAAAATTAGTCCAGAAAATGTAGTTAGTATCAGTTTCTTACATCAAATAGTACTCATTTTGTGTTCTCCATAATTGGTAAGAATATAGAATTACAATTCATGTGAAATAACTATAAAAGATTTAAAGATATTAAAATGATTAATATCCATAAATAACTAATTATGCAATGTCCATAATAAAGAACAGTGTTATGTATCTTAAGTCATAAATTAGGTTTCGGTATATCACATATCTTTGCTTTTCTATGCATCTATCTTAAGATAGTTGGGATTATGTGATGCAGGAAAACTTTTATTCTCTGCACTTCCATCTCTTTTTTATGTTGAACCATTTCTAGAGGTTTTTACACACATATTTACTTTGGCAACTGTTTTCTTAGTTTTGTAATGTGAAGTTTATCATACAGTTTTACATTTTGTGTTCTCACAAGCTTCCAATATCGTTTGCATCCCAAAACATCAGGTCTTTTTACAATATATTTTTTAAAAGAAAAAAAAAAACTTCCTGTCACATAGTTCTCCAAATTTTTGTGATCAGGGTTTCATTCTAGGCCATTATGGAGTTCTGTTTGTGTATGCATATGTTAAGAGTGCCCATCCATATTTGCTCTATTGAAATTTGAATAAATTGCCTATTATTAAAATATTCATAATCCCTGTGAATGGATGTTGAAAACACAAGGGTGATGCTATCAGCAATCATGGAGCGTCCAGAAAATTCTGCTGAACATGGCTGAGAAAAATGGAGTTAAAAGGAAAAGGTCACCCTAGTGTTATTATGAAAATATTTTTATTTTTTAGAATACTTTATTTATTCATTTTCAAGGAGAGAGAGAGAAAGAGAGAGAGAGAGAGAGAGAGAGAGAGAGAGAGAGAGAGAGAGAGAAGAGAGAGGAGAAAACCAGGGCCACCACCTTGTGGGTCTGGCTTATGTGGGTCCTGGGGAATTGAACCCGGGACCTTAGGCACTGGAGGCAAGTGCCTTAACCGCTGAGTCATCTCTCCAGCCCTATGAAAATCTTTTTATTTCCCTGGAGTACACTTTGAGAATGATACTGTATCAGTAGAGAATATAAATGAAACTGTTGAAAACTCCATTCACCACGCTAACTCTCCCTCCTGCTTAGGGTAGTGGTGAGACCCCAAACCTAGCAACATAATAACAGAAAGTGAGGGTCTAGCATTGCGCCAGGGGCCAGGAAACTACGGAGGCAGTGGCAGATTTAATGTGGGAAAATTCATAGCTTACCTTTGCAAATCTTTTCTCTTCATAGGTGGCTAATGTCATTAGTTGTGTATGTATATATGTGTAAAAATTATGTGATGTTTATGTAATTTACATAATATTTTCCCCTTTACCTCAATTGAAGACTGTGATAGATAATAGTTTCAATCATTCCCCTTAGTTTACTGTTTCTAAAACCTCACAATATGTTTTTAAAACTTTTACATGCAGAAGTTTGTTCTTCCTTGTCACATTTTCAGGGTACTCCCTAATATAGATATAACATGATTTATTTAGTTCATTACTACTGAGTAGTTATTTCCATGAAAACACACACACACACACACACACACACACACACACACACACACACACCACAAACAGCGGCTCCAATATACAAATACATCTTCCCAATGAATGGGTATATCTCTGTGTGTATGTATTTCTCCTTTCAGTGCTACGACAGAACACTGTACAAGAACAATTTAAGCAAAGGTTTGATTTGGCTCACAGTTCCTTCTAGTGGGGAAGACCCGGATGACAATGAAAGCATGGGTCAGCTGGTTACCTGGCACCTACAATCAGGAAGCAGAAAGAAATGATGATTCAGTTTGCTTTCTCCTTTTCTTTTGTTCTTTTTTTTCTAATTTTTATTTAGTCTGGAACCCTGGCACATGAGACGGTACTGCCCACGTTCAGGATGGGTGTTCTCTCCTTACTTAAACTTATCTGCAATGCCCTTGTAGACAGATCCAGTGATGTGTTTCCTAGGTGATTCTAATTCATTCAAATGTGTCAGAGTGGGGGGTGCTAAATTCCAGAATAGGAATTTCTCAGCCAAAACTGCTGTGCATTGTGTATTGTACAACTGGATGGAGAGAGAGAGCTCAGCAGATAAAGGCACTTGCTTTCAAAGCCTGATGGCCTTGGGTTTGATTTCCCAGTACCTACATAAAGCCAAGTGCACAAGATGGCACATTCATCTGGAGTTTGTTTGCAGTGGTAGGAGGCCCTGGCATGATTATTTTCTCAGCATGTATATCTCTCAAATAAACCAGCAAATATATTTCTGGTTTGGAGAGATTGCTCAGTGGTTAAGGCCCTTCCTTGCAAACCCCAATGACCTAAGTTAAATTCCTCAGTACCCACATAACACCAGATGCATCTGGAGTTTGTTTGCAGTGACTGGAGGCCCAGCCACACCTATTCTCTCTCTCTCTCTCTCTCTCTCTCTCTCTCTCTCTCTCTGCTTGCTAATACATAAATAAAATATCTCTTTAAAATATATTTTATAACTATGTATAAATGTTCTTCAAATGAAGTTACACCACGTGGCTAGAGAGCTCTGAAGATATTCATTTCTCCATGCCTTTGCTAATGCAAACTAATATCAAGTTTGGATCTTTGATAAGTTCTTATCATAATTTTTATTTTGTTAAATTTATTTTTCCTTATGATTTTTCATTCATATAAGGTAGCTATTGGATATCCCAATAGATTTTTACAAGAACTAGAAATTAGTTGAATGAACATCCATTTATTTCTTCTGTGGGACACTTGGCACAGGAAGGGGCTATTACAACATTAATACTTGAAATGAGAGGTAAGCATAGAAACCTAGATTGCCTTGAACATACTAAGAAATACCATTTCCAAGAATGATATTTCTAAAGAAATAGGAAAATCAGAATAAATAAACATACCATGTTCAGCTTTTAGAGCAGATGGTGTCAATGCCTGAATTAATAAATAATGCATAATAGCATTTTCCACCACTGTGCACAGTTGTATCAGCTTTAAGCAGAAGCAAGTGTAGTAGTCTAGGTCAGATTGTTTGTGTTCTAAATGATCAGATTTCTGCTCATTTTGCTCAATGCTGCTTCCCTTATTATCTTATAAATCTCTTTCCTCCTCTCTGCCCACTATTCACATACCCTTCTTCACCATTAGGCATTAGGATGGATTTTTCTAGAAGCAGACACTAAGAAAGAATTTCACATGTTGAATATTTACTGAGGAGTGTCTTTGGAAAGACATACCTGTGAGAAGGAAGCGGGAATTGTAAAATGAAGGCATGGAGCTAGAATTAGGGCCAAAGAGTGGCTAAGCACACACTTGCATATGCATCCACAAAAAGTCATAATATGAGCACACACACACACACACACCAGTAAAGTAAGATGCATTAAATGAAGGAATTGGATCTTCTTATATGTCTGATTAAAGCATTTCAACATCCAAGGTTCCATCATCTCCTTTAGTGAAAAGATATCAAGGAAGCAAAGTGTCAAAATGTGTCAATGCTGTCTCTCAACAAATATTACTTAGACTAAAATATAAATGATTGACATTTGGGTTCTTCAGGATATTGTATCATTAGGACAATAATTGAGCCAGCTGATAGGAATAGTGTTAGATTGAGTTGGACATACACTTGAATAATGCCACCATATTTTATTGACTTTAAATATCAGTTTATTCTTCTGGATTCTGAAATGATACAGATAGCACAAAAACTCAATCCTATCTTTTATTAAGTTTAATCTGTAATCTAAAACATAATGAAGATTCAGTAGTGATGGCCCTTTAAAGGGAGTAAGAATGTTAATGATAGCTTAATTGGCTATTTTATTATTAACATGTTTGCATATTTTTGTTGGGTAATTTATTTAACTGTGTATATGCAAACAATATGTAATAAGCAAATCAGGTTGATAAACATTTAAATAAACATGAGTGTGAAGAGCTCCAGATAAATATAAAAATTAATATCAAGTGGCATAGTGGTAGTAGAAACAATTTAATCTCATCATAACTATTAATTGTTCACACCTAAGAATTTTAGACAGAAAGGAGCAAATATGAATAATTAATTAATCTTAAGATGCCAGACAACTAAGACAGAATTCACCAGACTTCTTAACAAAATCCAAAGAATCTTGAATAGCTCACACATTTCAAATAGGAAATATTTGTTAGGGTGAAATTTCCTGACTGACACTTCCTGAGGCTTCCCATATTTTGTCTTTCCTATTGGCTCTACTTCTAATAAAACTCTGTATTTTGAAAAATTTATTTATTTGTGAAGAGTGAGAGAGAGGGGTAGGAAGGGAAGAAAGGAGGGAAGGAGAGTATGGGCAAGTCAGGGCTTCTTGTCACTGCAAAGGAACTCCAGACACATGTGTCACTTTGTGCATTTGCATTTACTATGGTACTGGAGAACTGAATTTGATTGGTAGACTTTAAAACTAAGTAACTTTAACCACTGAGCCATCTCCCAGCCCTGCCAATACTCTTAATGGAGAATCTTGTTTTCTGTTTTCCTCTAGAACCACTAGAAAGTGTTTAGCCCAAATTCTTTGTGCCTTTTGTTAAGAAAAATATTAAATAGGTAAAACATATGATTTCCAGATAATTCTGGCTACTATCATGTTCCAATTTAAATTTGATTTGTTTTTATTTCTATTTAATTTTATTTATTTGCCAGGAGAGGGGGTAGAGAATGGGCACCAGGGCCTCTAGCCTCTGCAAACCAACTCCAGATGCATGCACCACTTTGTGCATCGGGCTTTACATGGGCACCGGGGAACCAAACTGGGGTGCTTAGGTTTTACAGGTAAATGCCTTAAACACTGAGCAAACTTTAACCACTGTGCAATCTCTCCAGCTCTTAATTTGATTTCTTAAAACTGCAGATTAGTGAAAATAAATTGTTTGTCAGAACACTCATCACAATAGTGATAGGTAGGTAGATGGAGAATAGATGAACATATTTAATGGAAGACATCAAACTGATGGTACTCAGGACACTTGACATGGAACTGTATTTCAACAGTCACCCAAGACCATTTCTATGGAAACTAAAGCATTGAGCCTGAGGCAGAGTCGATAGCTTGAAGTTCTGGTTTACATGTATGTTAGAAGCAATTCTCCATTTAATAGACTTAAAGATTAATTGTTATATCCTTTCTCTCAGATATAATTCCATCCCTGAAGGAAATATAAATGAAGAGCAGATTAATACAAGAAAAAGTGTGTCAGCAGTTATGACTCAGCATTCTAGACATTCCCATGTTGGACCATGGGAACAGCTATGTGTTTTTTGTTTGCTTGTTTTTCTTTCTTTGTTATAACTGTCAAGCTAGGAAAGCTTGGACAAGAACACAAAGAGCGTTCACTAAAATCAGGATGGTTTCCAGTGTTTTAGCTGACCACGAACACCTGATAATCCACAGAATTAAGATGAAATTTCACAATACATCACCAATTCTTTTCATCATGGTGTTCAGATGGTGCCATTCAATGGGGCCTACTCTTCAAATCCATCACACTTTCTCTCCAGGCTCTGTTCTATGGCCCCAGACCTAGGATCAAAGCTTGGTGCTCACTTTCCTCTTCAATATGGTCTCCTTGTATCCACAGTGATTGGTTTCAAATGCTAATCTTATATTAATCCTCCTCTTTTACCATACTGTCATTACATGTCAAAAATTAAAACAGAGCTTGAGAGATAGCTTATCAGTTAAGTCTCCTGCCTGCAGAGCAGAAGGACCTGAGCAGAAGGACCTGAATTTGATTCCCTAGTGCCCACGTATAGCCAGATGCACAAGATGGTACATGTGTTTGGAGTTTGTTTACAGTGGCTGGAGGTGCACATTCTCTCTGTCTCTCTCTCATAAGTAAATAAATTATTAAAAAATAAAAACAATAGAAAATTTTCTACACTTTCTTTCTAACTTGTCTCATCTGGAACCATATGTGCTACTCATTTTCTGAAGGAAAACATCAAGGTTTCATCTTGGGTGATGCTGTCTTTGGAATGTGACATGCCTTTCATAAGTCTGTGGACACTTGGTCCCCAGATGGCACTTTATTTTTGGGAAGATGGGTGATCCTTTAGGAGACAGAGCCTTGATGGAGTAGGTGAATCACTGGGGGAGGGGCTTCTTTGACAGTGGATGGCATATGACCAGCTGCTCTTTCCTCCCCTCACCCGTGTCTCCTTGATTCCTTGCCTAAATGGACTTTGGAACCATTGTAAGGAGAAGTCAGGATACGTATCATTACACTGGCTCTTCTGCAGCCTAAGGAGACACTGTCACTCAGGCAAAAGTGAGGATTCTTAAGCAAGTGACTGAATGGTAACTTAGGATACACCAAAAGGAAGCAGAGTTGGATTTTGTTAAGAAGAGTTTAACATTGATTTAACAGAAAGAGAGCCACACTGGAAAAAGACAAGGCAAGTGTGTTTATGTGCTTCCCAAGAGGGAATCTCTCTTAAAAATCTTTACCATAGCAATATATATGATTTTGGTGATGTCTGAAATGGTTGGCAATGAACTTACTAAGTAAAATAAAAGGATGATTCTTAATATGCATTGAATATGCTTATAATTGATAAGGTGAAAACCTAGGTAACAAGTGTTGAATGGTAGTTAAGATGTTCTGACTATTTAAAAAATTTATAATCTTTTTTTTGTAAAGTTCTTAGTAAATTTCAGGTTTACTTCTGCTGAAAAAATAGATCCATCTTTGAAGATCATATGCTCAAGCTTTAGGCTTGGTCGTTGCTTTTTTAAGATTGTTTAAAAATATTTTTATTTATTTATTTGCAAACAGAGAAAGAGAAAAGAGAGACAGTATGTCAAGGCCTCCAACTACTGCAAACAAGCTCCAGATGCATGTGCATCTCTGCATCTGGGTTTACATGGCTACTGGGCACTCTAACTCTGGTCATTAGGCTTAGCAAGCAAGCACCTTAACTGCGGAGCCATCTCTCCAGCCCAATACATTTTTTTTTTGGTTTTTTTGAGGTAGGGTCTCCCTCTAGTCCAGGCTGACCTGGAATTCACTATGTAGTCAAGGGTGGCCTTGAACTCACAGCAATCCTCCTACCTCTGCCTCCCGAGTGCTGGGATTAAAGGCGTGAACCACCACACCTGGCTCGATATTTTAAAAAATCTTTATATGAAAGAAATATCTCTTTGTCAGCAACCTCCATAGCATATGTCAGTAATGGTGTTTTAAGTCTTGAAACTCATCTGCAGGTGACTTCACCCAGGAAAGGGGCTCCTCTCCCTTCCCTGTTCATTAATTTTCTTGACTTCATCATCATATCAATCACATCCCAAATTATTGTTTATTATAAACACCCATTCAAAAATAAAAACAAAAGCCAAAGACCTTACAAACACAACATGTTGAAAACAACAGTATTGTGGAAGAGGTAAAAACAGGTCCTTTCTACTAAGCCTTCCTCCGCTCTGTCACTCACCTGCTTCTTCTGACCTGCTCTTCTTAAGGCTAATGCTTCATCAACCCACCTGCCTATAAGTAGTTTTAAAAATTGCCTTTTCTCAAAAAATAAGACTCCCAAAACATTTTAGGATGTCGAGGGAGGAATTGTATAGAATACATCCTTCAATTGAATTGATCTGACAGCATTGAATAGATGCTCTGAGTAGCCTCAGTTAACAGTTTAAAAATATTTGCACAGACCCCCAGCAAATAAGGCATGCTATTAAAAATCAGAGGAGAGACTACCTGACTAGAGAGTTCTCAGGGAGATGAGGATATGGGGTCCAGGGCACAAATGGGGATGGAGGGATGGGAACAAGATCAAATTACTGTCTGTTCATTTGTTTCCTCTCTCTCTCTCTCTCTCTCTCTCTCTCTCTCTCTCTCTCTCTCTCTCTCTCTGGAGGATGTAGTATTTATCTGACTGGCCATAGCCAGGAAAAACATTCCTACATATTGGCCCATTTCTCTCTGAAATGTGTCTGAGGTGAAATGGGGCATCCTTTGTTTTACACAAAGAAAATAACTCAAGAGAATGACAGTTTTAGTGTTTTGTCTTCCAGGGCTTCAGAGTCAGGCACCTGGAAAAGATGAAATTTTGGAGATCTGAAGACCAAATTGTTTTAAACAACAGACGTCTAGTATCTTTAATATCTTCTCTTCTTTCAGTAAGATCAGGTATCACAATCAGATATTGGATGAGCAGGGATAGAAAGAGAAGTCAGGAGTGATATTTAGAAACACCCCTCACACTGCCTGATGTGGAAGGAGACAGCTCTGCCAAGAATGAACACAAATTAAAATGCGTTGTGATTGCTTGAGTATGAAGCTTAATGCATCGTTTGAAGTTTACACTCATTAGAAATTTTGGCATCAGTGGCAAAAGACATAGAGTGTTTCTATTTTCGTCTTAAATCAAGGTCAAAATTAGAGGGCACTAGACTCTGTAATGAATAGCATTGTCAAGAATGTCATCCTTTAGAAAGTGCAGGCCTTCTCTAAGGACTAACTTTGTGTGGAGGTGACACACACATTTCTGAAACTCTTCTCTGTTCTGTGGTGGAGAACTGAATTCCCACACTTTTACACCATTTTGAACTGTACTGCCTCTTACATGTGAACATTCTTTTGAACTGCAAAAGGTGTCCACAATACCTTCACTGACTTCCCTCTCTAATTTTACATCTGGGTATGTACTATATATTTATAAAATTTTGGCTACCACCTAACTTGAAGTATTTAAAGTAGTAGAAAGTCACCAACAAGAATGTCTTTGGTTGGCACTAGATAAAAAGACAACCTTGAACTAATTTTAAAGTTTGTAATTAGCACAGATCACAGAGTGGCAAGAAAAAAATTTTAATGACAGACTGGCCCAGGCCTTGAGCTAAATTATGCATAATTATTCATAACTGCTATTTTTGGCTTGCCTGATTTGTCCTAGACCCTTGGCTGAGGAAACAATTTGAAATAATTAGTGTACTAGCGCATTGACAATGATGAATGAAGTGATTGCTTCTCGCGCCAAACATAGGTCATGATAAGAAGCAGATAACTTTGGCAACTATGGCATTTTGTTATTGGATCTCTGGATGAACAGAATTTTTGTTTTCTGTGATTTTTTTTCATATGTGTTTCTTCAGTTATTTTCTAAAGTCATAAAAGATGATATAATTTGTAAAAATGAAAAGGAGTATTTGTTGTGTGCAAAACTTCTAATTTCCCTTTCCATTTCATTTATACATGTTTGCATGTTTAATGTTGAATCGGAATTCTGATATACAAAATATAACTCTATATACTAAATAAAAAAATCCCCTTCACATTCTAATTTCATGGAAAGCTTTCTAATTTGTACTATATGAAGTCAGAGTAGTGTTTAAAAATATGAAAATGAACTAAGTTCCATTTTTTGAAATTGACTAAATAATTGTGACAGTACTTAGTATTTTATTCTTTATATTATAAAGAATGCAATGACTATCTACATATTGAATTCTTATTTCTAATATCTTACCTTTAAATATGTTAATATATACAATAAGTTTTAAAGGTAATAAATAAAAAATTACACAAACCAAAATAGTGGTCTCATTCTGTTGTGTCTTCAGTGATAAAACAAGTGGGAAAATATGAGAAGGACCTCAGAGATTTCTTTAAAATTTATTGTCTATGCATTGTATGAAGCATATTTATTAAATCATGTTTTTCCATAGAAGAAGTGAGCAGTGACAACTGTCTTGTCTGGAGACCACTGTCTCTTGGTGTAGGTATTGACAGACAGGATATCTTTGTTTTAGTGAAAAAGCTTCATCCTTTTGCCATTGCATGAATAAGAAATGAACCTTCTTGTTTTGAAACCATAAAGTAATAGACGTATACAATGAACTGTTCAGACAAGCTAGATAAATTTTATCACTGTTCATTAGAAATTACTATATTTATTTTAAATGATATACCAAGGCTTGTATTGAAAAATACATAATTCTCTTTACAATATGATATTTATGTTCTCAAATAGAAAAAAATACATATTTCTTTAGGTTGAACACTACCCAAGTAGTTGAACCCAAGTTGCACATCTGACATACAGTATCTGATTCAATTTTGTAAATTTTCTTTATCAATTTTAGCTGTGACATAAATATTTAAGAAATGTTTGCTTAGCATTTATAAATTCATATGTAACCTCAAATAATCTTCATAGTAAAATAGTAAATCACTTATTTGCTCATAATTATATTTAATTAAGCAATTCCTTCCCTGAATGAAGAGGGAAACGGTACATGTAAGACCATGTATTTTTATATTATGTATTTAAGAATACTATGCCCCTGACTTCACAAAAAGCTATATTTTGAGATGACAGAACAAACAGAAGAGGAGCCTTTCTAAGTTTACTACCTTCTCATTTTATTCCTTATTTTAAAACCCAAATGTACCATACCTCTAGTGTCAATGAGATATAAATATCACATCAAAGCCTTTATTTTTGTTTTTGAGTCATGTTTTCTGCTAGCAGAAATTGTAGACTTGAGTCTACTTACTTGAAGGACTTTGATAGAGTATCCTAAAACATTGGGTGTGGTATTTAAAGAGTGACTTACAGATTCAACAGAATATATGTTGAATTTATATCATAAGAAAAAGACTTAATTAGACAATAAAATGTTTAAAGCTAGAGACATTTGCTTATTCTGAAATAGCTTCTCTATTCTGAAGTAGCTTCTTAATTGATTTTCTACACAAACTATTTGCCATTCTAGATTACATTAAACCCAGGCCATCAAGGACACCGTACCATGGCCCTGTGTTCTGACTGAAATGGAGCACTTGTAGAGGTTCTCAGTGTCCTGGCATATACACTATGTATAAACACACTATATAGGTATAACAAGGAGTCAAGAATTTAGTTGATGGCATAGGAACTGAAGTTTTCTTCTGTTTTACTCTGTGAAAAGTATTCCCTGATTTTTTTTTCTGTTGAAGACCAAAAAGAATAGAATATCCCATCCCCCAACTAGAAATACTGAATCCTAAATATAAATAATAAAAAGCTAATTTCTGCATTCTGTTTCAGAAATCAAAAACCTGGGCACATTGGCACCCACGAGTAATAAGAAAATAAAAATGATGGTTAATTAGAAGGCACTTTGGAAATTATAAAAGTCTGTGGTGAATATTATGGTTATTAAATATTATCTATAGTAAAGTTATGTCATTTGTTGCTTTTCTAAAAGATCAATAAAATTAAGCGGGTTTCTGAGGAGCCATAGTGTTTGAAACCCCCAAAAAGTTAATGTTTACTCTTTATGACCAATTTTCAAGAAATTAACTTTGCATATTATTTTTCAGCTTGATAAAGGGAACAAAACTTTTAACATATGTAACTCCAGAAAAATAGCTAAGATCATATCACTTCATAGGCATGCATCTGGAGCTTGATGAATAGTTGCCTTGATGTTTTATAAGAACTTCTATGTCCTAGTATCAAAGTATTTTTTTAAATGTGTTTATTGGATGCTTTAGGGAGGTCTGTCTGGGGTATGTCCAGTTGGACAGAATCTAAGATTACCATATTAATTTTTCACATGCCTCTTTTCATTAGAAACCTGCTAAATTCAATTTTGGGGCAACAAAATTTGGAGAGATGTCTCAGTGGTAAAGGTATTACTTGCAAACCCTGACAGCCCAGGTTGGATTCCCCAGTGCCCACCTGAAGCCAGATGCACAAAGTGGCACATGCATCTGGAGTTCATTGACATTGGCAGGAGCCATGGTTCTCCTATTCTCTGTCTTTCTTTCTGTTTCTTTCTCTCATCTCTCTCTTTCTTAAGTAAATAAATTGTTACAATTTTGTGTAAGAGCCCAATATTGAGTTTTTCATAAACATTAATTTCTCAAATGGACCAAGCATCACTAATCAGCATCAAGATAAGAGCAGTTGTCTGAATCCATGGATGCTAGGAGCATTTGTGCAACAGTGAGCGCAATAGTGGTTTTTCTTATCATAACATAAACTGGTTCATAATTTTAATGCTTTTGTTGAGAGAATGTGGTAGGAGATACTACGAATTCTGTTTTACATTGATTTCGTTTTAAGGCAATGTGATAAAATAATGAGGAAGAAAGCAGTTTCCACAATTTAGCAAGGTTTCTGCACTTATTCTTGATTTCCTTCAGGATGCAGTTTTGGAGCTTTTGCACAAAATGCCCTGTTATTTTCCTTTTAAAGAGAGCTTTCTTCACTACTAAACCTCCTCACGATGGTAACACCCAGTTTCACATACACGCCTCATAGAGAGGTCCTATTACTGATAACATTTTTGGGGGCATTTGCAAGTCTGACTATATAATTTCTCTATAGACAGAAGCCCCCTGTTTGGGAAGAAGGTTGTAAAAGTAGTTTTCTATAAGACAAACTACAGTTTCTCCTATTCTCTTTGTCTCTTCCTCCATTCTAACCAAATGCCCCTTCTCTCCTCCCTCCCCTTCCCCTTTGAGTCTGAAGACATTAATTCATGTATTTAAATAACCTTGGAAACAGAAAGCAATCTACAAGGCTATTAGCATATTGTTATAAATGTTAATGGGCTGACACCCAGTATAGGCTTTTTCTTTTATGGGTGAACATTATGGGTTTAAATGGGGGGAAATCTTCCCCATTCAGAGTGCAGCCCTGGTCCTTCATTCAGATGTCAGGGGCCCATTGTGTGCACAAACCTTGTCAGAGGCTTCTAGATATTTCGTGGCAGCAGCTTGCCATTGGGAGCTGGGAAGAGAGCTGTGGGGATCAGGCAAAAACTGGCCTAGGCAGCCAGGTGGTGGCCATACTGGCCAGTAACTGACAGACAATTTAACCTAACTAGTCTGTGCAGTCAGAGCTGCGTTACAGAAGGCCCACATGCGTCCGTCCTTAGCAAGCTTCATTAACTCTTTTGGCAAGGGCTCTACTTCTCTGACATATTAATTAGTTGTCATGCTTTGTCTCGCTCCAACTTAACCTTGCCATTGGTCACTCATTTCAAGTGGATCCATTGAGAGCCATTACAATAATATGTATGCAAAATTACTGGAAAAATAACATATTTGTAACTGGAAAGGAATCTTCTCTTACTGGAATGATGTTATAGGAAAGGTAATGATGAAATGGAAACGAGTGACCATTAGTGCTTCACGAAGACAGGTCGTCTATTCCATCTTGCTAATAGGAATCTTAGCTTATTTTGATGAACATACCCAACCTTGAGGATATAAATGGATCCAGCATTGCATTTTTTTACAAAAAAAAATTCTCTTTTCTTCTTAAAGAGGAAACAATATGTAAAGGTGCTATTTTTAAGTTTTAAAAGTACAAAGTATTCATTATGCATATGTTTCATAGATTCATTGGTGTCAATTATCAATTGTTAAGTATGATGGTAATTGTTAGATACTCTGCATTACTCTGTTCTTAGCAATCACATGTGATATCATGAACTATTATTCCGCATGTGTCCACTATTGAAATTATTGATGAATGAACCTCATTTATACTTTCGCTTCTTTCACTCATCGAATAATTCTTGGCAGTAGTAGTCTATAGAGCTAAAGTAATTTAGAAAAGTCCAAAGGCCAAAAAATGCATTTATATACCTACTCTCAGTAAGCAATAAATCTTCAAGGATACAATACTTCAACTTCTCGCATATTAATCATCTGCCAAGTCCATCACGAGAACAATTCAGTCTTGTGTTACCATTTTACTTCTAGTATTTTATCCAATTCAAAGAGTTTTACATTGTATTTGGTCCAGGAAAAAGCAAGCAAGACAAAATATCATAGCTGTGTACTTATTGTTAAACATATGAGTTGCAGTAAATATAAAATCAATAATTCTCCCAACCCTCTTTCCCAGAGAGTAAGTACTTTGCACATTTCCAGAGAAACAGCTCTCTGGATGTCGTGGTAGTGTGCCCCAGACAGACAAAAAGCTCTGTGTACATTCTGCACCAAGAACTGCCTCTGCTTATGTTTTTGATCAATTTAACTTTGTTGTTTTCAAATAGTTTGTTCATGTGTCTATTTCACTGTATAAAACTTGTATATTTCAAGAAATCCTTAAATCCATGAATTATAATCAATTAGTTTAAATGTATATAAAAATAATATATTAGCACAGTTTAAGAAAAGAAAAAAGTGATCTCATCAAGCAATAGCTGTTTTTTCCTACACTATCCAAGAGAAAAAAGTGAGGAAAATAAATAAATAAGTAAATGCTGATCCCTGAGTGTTTCCTAACAGATGATTCCTTTGCACAGCCTGCCTACATGTATAGAGGAGAAGGCTTGACATTAATTCTAGAAGCACAGAAAAGTCCCCATTTATTCCAATGAACACATTTAACAAAATGCTACTGTGGTGATGGAAAGGTGAGATAGTTTTCTCCCCACCAAGGGGTCATTGTCAAAAGTCCTGTAAGAAATGACAGGTTTACCTGAGAAACCATGAAAAGTTGACTTGGTCAATGTGTTATGTGACATGTGAGCTTCAGAAACGAAGATGCAGAGTGTGGGTAGATTCCTTGAAGAATGGACAGTTGTTTAAAAGGTGATTTAGAAGAAGGGAGTAACCCATGGTAATGGACTGAAAGCTGCATATTCAGCAAGGCTGTATGGTGAAACCATTGGCTTTTTCTTCTTCAGAACTGTTTTTCCCTCTTGGGTATTAACAGGACTAGCTCCCAGGGTCCAGAAAGAGAATGGCCTCTCTAGAGTTTGTAGCTTTCTTTGAGCAAGAGAACTTCTAGTTTGTATTAACCACTTTAGGTAAGAATAATTCTGCTTTTTTCCTTAAGGGGAAAAAGAGGTCAGAAAGAAACAGACTTTGGATGTGAGCCTGTTTTGGAGTGTTTCCAGTATTCGTTAGTGGAAAGAACTCAGCATAGTACTGCTGTCTGAAACCAGCCTTAGGTAAAAAAGTTACTCTGAGGGATATGTTATTAGGTTGTTACAATAATTGCAATTTCAATTATGTTCATATTTAATTAAGTATGCAATAGTCATGTGCGTATTCCACTGTGCACTAGCTACCAGACTATTGGGCTATTGTGGCAGCAGATGTCCTCACTCAAGATGTTTTCAAGAACTTTCAAAGATGTGGCTGGGTCAAGATGTCCATGAACCCTTTGAGTTATCCATAAGCAATCTGAACAGACATGCTCCAGGCAAAGATGTGGGTGTGGTGGTGATGAGTTTCATGATTGTTATTAATGAGAGAGAAATGAGATTATTTACAGCTACACAGAAGGAGCTGGTTATCTCTGGGTAGGTTGGGTCTGTTTGAGTCTGTTTTTAATCAATTTCTAGACAGAATGTGCACTTAGATAATTTGCATATTACTTATGCATTAAAATTATATTAAGATTGATAGATCCTGCAAGTTCATCATTTAAAAAATATCTATATCTTGAATATAAATCAGAATTAATTACTATTAATTATAGAATTCTAAGTCAGTGCTTATGCTGCATTTTACATGTTTGATTCATGTAAGTTAATTAAAATACTTTCCAAAAGGGAAAACTCAACCTGTAAAATTTTCTTTTGGTTTTTTGAAGGTTTCCTGGTGTTCTTATATATTCTGTTTTTTAAAAGTTTTTTAAAATCTATTTTTATTGAAATTTTTATTATTCATAATTAGATATATTGTTGAGCAAATCTTATGATGGTATCTCAATTTCCCTCCTCCCTTCCCCCAATCCACTGGGTGTTTATGAAAAGACTATTTTTATAGCAGCATGTTAAATTATAAACTGAATAAGAGAATGATACATACAGAGATATTATAAAAATCCAAAATATTTGGAAATAAACATACTAAGGTACTTTAATTAGATATCTATCATAGAATTTTCCAGAATTTTAATTTTTAAAAATCAAATGAAGCTTTATAACATTTATGAAAAGAGCATTGATAATGAAAACATATTTTATAAGTCATATGGATAATTTTCTTATATTATTTTAATTTGAGGTTTCTAATGATAGCAGTACCTGCATATTCAGTTTTTAATGAAATAAATCTTTGAAAATTTGATGATATAAGCTTTTGGAAAGCGAAAAAATAATGCTATATATTTTTTCATTTGACCCTAAGCCTTTCACCTGAGGAAACAAGCATGTGTTGGTAGTTTTGGGCCCTAGAATGTTTGCTTTGAATGTATACCCTTTTTATTTGATGTGATTTCAAATAATACTTAAACAAATTGGGTTAGACATGCCAATGCTACATAATTTTAAGTGCTATAAAATAATTGGTGATTACAAGTATAATTTGCTCCAGGCAAATTTGGAAGCACTTTCACTTGGAAAAGTGTCAATGTTTTATGATATATTTTATAACAGTCATGCCTGCATTTTAAGATCCTTTAAGCTCTCATCAATTTTATTTATCTTAAGTTGTGTTTTTCTTTTCATGAACTATATGAAAGTTCTTATCATTTTTTATAGTATACTTCTTTATAAATACTGAAACACAAGAATCGGTAAACATTTTCGTATGAACAGTTTTCTTTGAACCTTGTTAAAACGTTAACTTTCTAAAATTTTCAACGACTTTAAAAAATTTATTTTTCATTTTATTGGCCTTTTAAACCAGTTCCTCTAAACATTAGCCATCAAAATAGCTGCATTTTACATGTTTGATTCATGTAAGTTAATTAAAATACTTTACAAAAAGGAAAACTCAACCTGTAAAATATTCTTTTGGGTTTTTTTTTTGAAGGTTTCCTGGAGTTCTTATATAATCTGTTTTTTTTAAGTTTTTTAAAATCTATTTTTATTGATATTTTTATTATCCATAATTAGGTATGAGCAAATCTTATGATGGTACCCCCATTTCCCTCCTCCCTTTCCCCAATCCACTGGGTGTCCTCCTTGTTGGGCATATTGGTTCATTCCATGGAATAGGGGGTTATGAATTGTACAAGAGGTAGCCAGCCCCCCCTTTGTATGTTGTTACTGAGGGGGAGCATGTCTCTGGACATTCTCCTCCACTATGGCTCTTCCATCTTTCCACCCCCTCTTCCACTCTGTTCCCTGAGTCATGGTGGGTGAGTTTTAAATCTACTTTATTATTGAGATCTTAAGTGTCTATGGACTTCTGCTTTGGGTTGTGCTAGGTATCATTGGTGTCTGTCTCAATGACCTTTCATGGGTGATCAGAGTTTCTGTGGTGTTTGGTCTCTTGTTTATCTCTCCACTTTTTCATAGGTTTTGTTTGGGGCCTACATGATAGGTCAGGGGTATTTCATCTCCTGCAAGGATGTCAGCCATCATCCCATGTCTTGTTGGTGGAGTTGGGTAGACCATGCCTCTCTCACTGCCTTCTGAAAAATACAAACAGAATATCCATCAGAGAGTGAGATCAATATACATTAAATGAGACAAACATTGCTAATTTGGCAAGATTCTATTGGGTGTAGCCTCTCTGTAGCTCTCTGGTAGTGGGAATTTCCCTTTGGAGCCCGGGTTCTTGGTCCCCATAAGATTTTACCATGGATCTCAGTTCCAGTTAAGGGTTCTTTGTCACTGAGTGGATCTCTTGGCCAATTTGAAAGCCATTGATTACCCTCCTAGGTTTGGCTCCATTATTGCACAGGTGATCACTTCTTGACTTGCTGATCTCTACAATAAAGGAGAGTATTCATCATTCTCGTGGCATCAGTCTGTACTGTGAATCAGAGTTCTCTGCTTTCTCCAAATATCATTGACAAATTTCCCCTGGCAGCTCATGTAGAGACTTCCAGCATTTTACATGCTACCATCTGGGGCCTGGTTACCAATTTAGATCTAGCAGGGTCTCTCTGAGTTGAGAAATGACTTTCTGTGGTTTCTTCAGCAATAGGATCTTACCTTTGGCCTGGGGCAGCTATTCAAGAGCTTTGACCAAAGCTTGTCTTGTTTTGGGGACTTCAGGGGTTTCTTTGCTCAAAAGCTCAGTGTGGGAAGGAGCCAATGACTGGGACAGGGAGTTACAGGCCTGAGCAATTTATTCTTGTGGTTCAGCTTTCTCCTATTCTCTTTATGGACCTTCTTACCAGGCAATGCCCACAGCTTCCTGAAGAGTATGAAAGTAAGGATTTTATGTTTTTGATTCATTATTGGTTTAGCTTATTTAAAAAAAATTAAGTTAGGGTCTCACTCTAGCCTAGGCTGACCTTAAAATTCATTATGTAGTCTCATTCTGGTCTGGAACTCACAGTAATCCTACCTCAGCCTCCAGAGTACTGGGATTAAAGCTATGCATTATTCTGTTTTTCTTAATGTGAAAAATAAATAAAAGAGTAAAACAAGAAGAGCAGATACTTCCTTTACCCTGGTATAATTTCTATACCCTGGTATTAATTTCTATACCCTGGTATCAATTTCTTACTGATTCTGCTTCTTATCTTGTGAGTTTGGCCCAACTAGTTCTATGTTATCCAACTTTCTATTTTCTCTGAATGCCCCAGATTTATTTTGAAAGATAGTTAAAACTTTAAAGTAGAAACTATAGTTTCAGCCTGCATTTTTCCCTTTTTTTCAATGACTTTTGTGTTAGAAATTTTAGTCTATTTCTATCTAGTGATATCAATATCATAGCACAATAGAAAGATTGCTGGTATTAAAGTTCAAAAACATTACTGGGAATTATTTTCTTTCTGCTTAACTTTGATTCCTGCCCTGGTCACTTCTTCATCCATTAAATTCATTTGTAGAATGTGAGCATTAATATATGGTCCACAGAAATGTTTGAAGCTATGTTTATCCCACATTTAAAAATATTAGCTGCCTCATAGATTAGAATGATTGCTTTTCAACTGTACCCAACTACAATTTATAAGTATAGAATTAAATATATAATCAAATACTTATCATGCAGAATTTACTTACAAATGACCTGGAGTTTATATGGAATGTACTATAGGAAATTGAATCTAGAGGATGAGTAAAAATTCTAAAATGAATTTCAAGATATAATAATTTTTATGAAAATAAATTAATTATATCAAAGAAATTTTCACGTTTCAGACACACTTAACTAACAATGCATAAAAATATGCATGCAAGAAACAGAAGAACCAAATGCTAGGTTCTTTAAATTCTGATGAACAACAAATTTGCCAAGTCAAATTACTTGCCTACATGCAGTACACATTAAAGTACTCAGTAGATATTCATTTGTATGTTTATGTATACCATTTCTCAAAACATTGGAATTTTTCAAAAGATATTTTGAACTTCCTATTGTAGTGAACACTTTTACCTTCAAGCATGATTACAATGCTGGTCAGACCTGTCAGCAACTCTCTACATCAGGTCTGCCAAAGACGCCTACCTGTCAGAGGGTTGTGCCTTCCTGGGTGTGCGCTGACACCTGAGAGTTGAAATCTCCAGGGGACTTCCAGCAGCAACCACCAGTCAGATGCCTTGGATTGCCTGTCTGCATTTGAAACTCCAGCAGTAAAAAACGATTTCTCTCTCATCCATGTTCCTTCTTTCTTCTGACGAGACACTTGCTTTCTTAGTGGTAAGGTTTCAGCAAACAACTCCAAAGATGGAGCTGTTTAAGCTGCCAGCATACTAAAGATGTAAAGTTTTCATTTCCTACTTTTTAGCTCTCATAATTTTTGGTCACAACTTAAAAATTATATATATATATATATAAATTAAAATTTTGTTGAAGAAGGATTTACCAGACTATGTAAACAATAATAGCACATCTTCAAGTTGTTAGTTCGAGTTAGCGATTGCTGTTTTATCACAGCTGCCCTGGTTTGTCCTCTGGGTCTCTCCAGCTGTGGGCCCCACAACTCTGCATGTACTTATGCTGTGCTTTCTCTTTGCTGAGTCTTGCTGCTTTCTTCCACTTTTCATTGCTTTTGTTTAAAAAATGCTTAATTTCAATAGTATGCTTAATGCAATCAGTGAATAACTTATGTACTACATCCAGAGTTTTCCAAAGAAACGAGACAAAATGTAAAACTGTAAACTAAAGATAAAGAAGGTAATGATAATATCTCTCGTAAGGATGCAGAAAGTTGGAGGAAGCTTCATAAGGAGTGGAATGTTTTTATATCTACTTATTGTTTACATTTTAATTTTATCATAGGCATTTCATCTCTTGTTGGATGAACTTAAATTATTGAGTAAACTCATCATGTTAAACCACTTGAAGTACAGTTCCTCCAACTATTATAATTAAAAATGCTATTAATTAGGAATTAATTCTATTTTGCGGGCTTATAATTAAGATACATAGGCAGGCAGATTTTATAGATATAGAGATATTTATAGATAGAGATTGGTATATTGATATAGATATACTTATATGCATACATGTTATATAGTTGTACATGATACAGATGTATGGTTAAGTATATTAAGTATGTTTTCTGTATAGTGTATGTATAATATGTAAGGACATATATGTATATATGTATTTATATACATATATACTCATATATGTCAAATAAGATTCATATTTTATGGCTTCTAAATGTGTCTGATTTTCATCTTGCTTAACTTTTAAAGAAATGCTTTGCATAATATGCAGTTAAATAAATATTGTATTTAATGAAGGAATTTGAAATAGACATCTGACCATGGAGTAATATGTATTTGTAAAGACACCAAAGGTTTTAATGGAATTCTTAGTCTGAATTGTAAGCCCTGGGAAGTAATGGCCCAAAGGGCTCCATTATTTCTAACTACAAAAACATTTCCTGTGAAGTTTTTGGGTCTTCCCTTAGGTGTTTTAGGCTGAACTTTTGTGCTGTGGGTAGTAATTCTGAGCAATATAATCATCAAAATATTAGTATTTTTCCAGACTATTACCATTTAAAAAATCTTTTATGTTCAAAGCATGTAGAATACCTTATCTTTGATTTACTGAGACAAATTAGAAATTCATGTCATAATTTTTAGGTATAAGATAAGAAAAAATAGTTTATATCCAAATCTACTCATCAGTAGCAGCTCACATTTTTCTGTATGTTTAAGGTGACTGTTTTGTGTTTTATGTAATGAGTCCCACTAACCAAATATTTATAGTATAAAAATAGATTTTTATTATTAATGTGCAATTCTTTCTAAAGGTAAAGAGACATACAATGTAACAAGTTTTGCTGTAAAGCTAGTTTTGATTTTCCCTTTGATTATGTCTAAAAAATTTCTTCATAAGTAACCAAACATTTAGAAATTCCATTTTGTGATTTCTCTGTGTTGAATTGTTTCAACAAAATTTAAACCTTGAAATAATGTTGGAAATTTGGAGCAATAACACATCCATTTCTAGCATTCTTTCTGTTGTATACTGATCTGTCATCTTTCTGACCTGTCCATCGTGTATCACATTGAGGTGGGTGATAGGAATACCAATTAAAGTGTTTTAAGCATGTCTAATTAAAGGACAAGAAAGAGAGCTTTAGGAATGGAATACCATTACTGGGCCTTGTATCTGATATCACGGAAAACATACTATGTCATCTAAGATTAAAGAAATGTTAAAACTCACCCACCATGACTCAGGGAACTGAGCGGAAGAGGGAGCAGAAAGATTGTGAGAGCCATGGTGGAGGTGAATATCCAGAGACATTACATAACAACTCACTAAGAAAACCCTGGCTACTTCTGTACAATCATAAGCCCCTTCCCCATTGTCTGGTCCAGCAATCCCACTGAGGAGAGCCTGAGAGCTCCCAGCAGGATGGGGACAGGGAGGAGGGAAATGGAGGTACCACCACAAGACTTGCTCATTCAATGAATATAATTATTGACAATAAATATGTTAAAAACTAATGTACAATATAAGTATACCATACCCAAAACAAAACAAAACAAACAAACAAAAAAGAACAGTGAGATTCTTCCTGAACTAAGGACCAGGCTAGTCCAATAGAGAAGTCAAAGTGTAAACTTGAATTCTCTCATCCTTTTGTTTGGATTGAAGTTACTGGGAAAGCAGAGCAGAGAACTACATGGATACCTTTAGTCAAGATAGTCTTTGAGCCAGTGTTCAATGCTGCGCTCCAAGGTTGCCAATATTTTAAACTCTAAGCATAAAAATCTTTTAAAATGTGGACAATGAAATCCTTGTCTAGCTCGTCTTGAACTTTTTCGTATTAACCCAGAGGCACGGGCATGTGCTCCCAAGTCAAACACACGCATTCTTGTAGAGCCATGTTCTCAGCAGGGTTTCATTTCTGCTTAGTGATGTGGTTTGGAGGGAAAACCTCTCATGTGTGCAGTTGTTTTCAAGTTGGATCTCGTCACAGCATGAAATCACCATCTCCCTTAGTGCAGTTTTGTTTAATACCATGAGATTTAGCAGCTAAGTAATTTAAATGTCTGAATATGCAGTAATATAGCTCATGTGGTTTGTATATCCATTTCAATTCAGGTTATCAAAAAAAATCACAGGGGAACAATATGATCTGTGGCTGAGTGTCTTTAAAACCTGTTCTCTTTGTTTACAAATTGTTCAAGAGCAGGATGAATGATTTCTTCCTTAAAAATCCACAAATGAATAGTAAACCAATTAAAATATATCAAAACAATTCTGAATTCAAGAAAGGATTTTCATCAAAACCTCTTTCATATTGAAAGAATATGTCCAAAATATCTGAAATAGACCAGGCTTGTATATATAAGAGCTTAAGCTTTGTATTTTCACAATTCCAAAACTTGTTGTTTTTCCTTCTATGTATTTTCCACTTTTATCACAAAGAGTCAGAAGTTAGTTCTCTTGATTTGCGAGTCTGTGTCCACCCAGTTCCCCAAATAAACTAAGTGATGAGACCTTCCATTTATGGCATGCCATAGAACAGAGGTTGGGGGAAAGCAGTTTTATCATGTTTTGGGTCAAATATAGCTTTGACTTTTGGCTTCTTTTACAGTAATCAGCATATTAAACTGAGCAGCGTCTATTCCTGTCCCTGAAACACAGAGTGTGGAGGGCAGTGGTCTGGTAGTGTATAAGGCCAAGCAAGGTTCAAGTTGGCCTGCCTTGCTGTGCAGCTGATAAAACAATTGAAAAGTTTCCAAGATTCCTTGACTCCAGCTTTGTCATTTATTTTTTCTCTGTTGTTATTTTTCCAGCAGGGGGAAAAATAGTTTTATTTCCATGAGACTCTGAGGTGGCAAATCTGAACTTACATGAAAGAAAAGCAGTTTTGTATAAGTGAGATGCATATGGAAATACTCCAGCAGGTCCAGTCTGGGTAATTTCTTAAGACATACTTATATTAAAGGAGCTAAAATAATTTCCAGGGAGTTGAGAAAATAAAAGAAAGAAAAAAAATTGAGATTTTTTTTTTATCGTAGCCTTTTACCATGAAAATAATGTACTTGTTTAACTGCTTTAAAAAGAATATTTTTCTCCTATTCCTCAACATCTTTACTTCCATATTTATGAAAAGTCTACTTTGTATCTGAACCTAATCATTCCTCCATTGTGAATAAATAATTTTTGCTTGATAAAGCAATCTTTTTATTCTTTGAACAAATCCTTTTTCTGTTTCTCTTAATATTACAGGTCATTATTTTTTTTCAAAATTTCAGAGCATTTTCATACATTTATTACATAAGATGCACGTGCCACTTTGTGCATCTGGCTTGATGTGGATTCTGGGGAATCAAACTCAGGTTGTTAGACTTTGCAGGCAAGGGCTTTAACCACTGAGCCATCTCTCTAGCCTGGTTTTAGCAGCTTGAAGAGGCTGCAGTACATGAAAGAGGCCAATTGCTTTCTTTCCAAACAGAGAACCCGTGTCTATGGACAGAGCTTAGATGCTAACTTGAGTCTTGGAAACAACTACAAAGTAATGAAACAGGAAGCAGTTTAAGTGAGTGTGGATAGGGGAACACTGGGTGTGCACAAATGTCATAATGAAGCCTGTTAATTTGTATGTTGATTTGATATAAGTAATTGTCAATTCCTTAAACTATTATTCTTTTTTTTCAGTATTCTCTCTTTTTTATTTAATATTTATTGTCCATTCTTTTTAAAAATATTTTATTAATTCATTTTCAAGCAGAGAGAGAGAGAGAGAGAGAGAAAGAGAGAGAGAGAGAGAGAGAGAGAGAGAGAGAGAGAGAGAGAGAGAGAGAGAGAGAGAGAACCAGAGCCACCACCTTGTAGGTCTGGTTTATGTGGGTCCTGGGCAATTGAACCCAGGGCCTTAGGCACTAGAGGCAAGTGCCTTAACCGCTGAGCCATCTCTCCAGCCCACTATTATTCTTTGGTAAAGTTGCTTCACAGAAAAATAATGGAACACTGCACTTGGACTTCTTAAACATTGGATACACTTTTATAAATTTGTTGTCTTTTCTGTTTTTTTTCTTTACATTTCTTCTCCAGTGTCTTCAAGCAACATTTTTTGCTCTTTTATTGAAAATTAAATGTGGATCTTATATTGCCTTTTACTTCCAAAACAAGGACGTGTCACACATAACGGTGACAGTTTTCCATCCCTGTACACCTTCGTTCTGAACATTCTTTCATCAACTTTCCTTGACATCTGTAAAAGATCAGCCCAGGAATGTATGATTGCTCGTAGCCCATTCTGAGCAGTACAGAAAACATGCCTGTTCCTGGAAGATTGTGTCCAAGACACTGCAGCTTCAATATATCACAGTGTCCTCTTAATAAGAGGCCACCAGACAGCATTGATGGTGTGCTGTTGGAAATTTTACAGCTTGAAGAGATGCTCAAATGACTCTGCATAACCCAAATAGATATCTACTCATGTTTGTTTAGAATTTTTGAAAAGCTGTAGCCTATATTATGCCAGCAGCAGGAGGATATTAAAGTTTCTAAAATTAAAGAAAATATGTATATCGAACAGAGAGTATGACTTGGGCGAAAGCACTTTTTTTTTCCAACTGGGTTAAATTTGTCTGTAGTGTGTGTATTAATGTGTTTTAAGCAGTTTACTTTATCAGGAAACATCTATGTATTACAAAGTTGAGCTATAACCTAGCATAAACTCAGTTTATCCTTCTGGGTCTGTTACAATGTCAGGTAAGTAAGAAATTCACTCTGTTTTTGAAGGGAAAACTTAGACAACTCAAAAGTATCTCTGCAGTATATATATATATATATATATATATATATATATATATATATATATATACTGCAGAAATATATATATATATTTCTGCTATTCAGATGACATTATTAAGTTGTTAAATGTTTTAAATAAAATTATTTGTGATTAATAGGTTTTGTCTTGATTGGAGAACTAGCAAGATCTGAAACTCATTAGGATGTCAGATATTTTTAGTTTTGGGAAAAACTAATTACAAATATGATTTTAATTTAAGGACTCTTGAAGTCAGATTCCCAATATGATTTAATCCAATCTAAACTTTTGATGATGTATGCTGATAATTAAAATAATTAATTCAACTTTCGTTGTATGTATATTTATAGATTTAGTTATTAAATTTATTCCTGGGCACCTTAATATATTGCACATAAAATGAAACTAGAAATAAATTTAATATAAGACCAGGTTACTATGAATTACATTTTTAATATATTCCACCTCCCTGACCTGCCACACTGACTCACAGAGATAGGTTTATTTCATTTTAAATATTCTAGAGCCAGGCTTTGTGTGTGATCTGAAAGATTTGTTCTTTTCTCATTTTGAAATCAGCTTTTTCTCATGGTACATTACTTCACCAAAGACCCCCAAATATATCAACTAACATGATTGCAACATATGTTTAGCAAAAAGAGTCACCATATTTTAATATTTTCAATCATCTTCAGTCTCTCTGCTTCTCTATCTCTTGAGTTCAAAGTCAAGTTTTGAATAAATATTGGATTATTCTCTACATACACATATACAACACACCACCACCACCTCTGTCCTCTAGTTTTCCTTCGCTTGTGTAATTTCCTTTGTCTTCTCCCCTGCAATTGTTTTAAAAAGAAAATAGACACATTTCATGCCTTTTCTATTAATGTCATTAGATCAAAGAACTTTTATTAAGAGTATAAACAGAAATCCTAAAATTCATAAATTGTAATCCTATCATTTTTTTTCAGTGATACAAGAAGTAGCTTTTATTTCTTAGGGAAATTAGCCTTTTTCCTTGGGTGTCTTATCTAAAATGCCTTTATAAACCTTGGGGATGCACTATAATCCTAATTATAAAAGTCTATAATGTGTGGATTAAATAGAATTATTAGACTTTAAATGATCAAGTAAAGCTCCTTATTCATATAAATGGGTTGTGCATCATTTTAATGTTTTATTGATTTTTTGGACACTTTTTAAAGATTGCCCTTCCTTCAAAATATTCATTTCATTCAGAGCAATAGTTTCAAGTGTTTCAGAGACCAAGTAGTTGTTGACATCACTCACCAAGGGCAACAGTTGTTCCCGCTTAACTTAGAGTCTGGCAGAAATTGAAAATAAAAGAAGAAAGAAGAAGAAGAAAGAGGAGGAGGAGGAGCAGAAGGAGAAGGAGGAGTAGGAGGAGGAGGAGGAGGAGGAGAAGAAGAAGAAGAAGAAGAAGAAGAAGAAGAAGAAGAAGAAGAAGAAGAAGAAGAAGAAGAAGGAGAGAAGAAGAAGAGGAAGAAGAAGAAGAAGGAGGAGGAGGAGGAGGAAGAGGAGGAGGAGGAGGAGGAGGAAGAAGAAGAAGAAGAAGAAGAAGAAGAAGAAGAAGAA
>PVHP010004674.1:0-69859 GCA_004024765.1 Zapus hudsonius | reverse complement strand
CCTACATATGAAACCCTGCAGAGAAGGACGGGATGAACAAGAGACCCATAGCCACAGCCATTCAACCAACTCTGGATAAGCCAAATGTGTTTGTGTTTTTCAGGATGCAACGAGAGAGCTGTGGCACATCTAACCCTACCAACCAACCATAGGCTGATGGCTGAGATCCTGGCAAGAGAGGAGCCACCACAGTCATATCAGGGAGGATCCATAGGGAACTCAGCAGACAATGAATGATGAACAAGGGACCTATAACCACAGTCATACAATCAACACAGGATAGGCCATTGAGACAGGAACCAAGGATTTTCGACACAAGGACCTCTAAGCTCGCAACATTAAAGCAGCCTTATTACTCACCCACCATGACTCAGGGAACTGAGCGGAAGAGGGGGCGGAAAGATTGTGAGAGCCGTGGTGGGGGAGACTGTCCAGAGGCATTGCACCCCTCAGTAACAACATACTTGGGCCAGGAGAACCGGGCTGAGTACTTTTTACTAAGTGTTTAAGTGCTCATTATTAAAATCATACCAACATGACTGCAGATTGACTTGATATATGAAAATTTAGCATTTTATGAGAAATAAATCATTTTATATTTTAAATGACAAAACACAAATGCAATTTTCTTCAATGTAAAGGTTTTTAAAAGGCAATTTTTTTTAAATAGATGCTCGTTCCAGCCTATGAGATTGGTGTCAGCCCAGCAACACTGCCTTACTCATTTAGACAAGGCAAATGGCCCAGACAGACACATGGAGCACACATGAATTCATGGATCTGGAAATGAGAACTCCCTAAAGCCGCAATGGCTGAGAATGTGCTCAGTAAAGATAAGCATATGCTATTATAACTCTGTAGATCATACAGAGTAATGATTAATTTTCACTTTAGCCACTTGTAAATTGTGTAACCCCCAAATACTTCAACCTGCTCATGATCGAAGCTTGGCTTTTTGTACATTTCCAACCATTTCAACTCAGATTTTACTAGTGCATTAGTTACTATAGAAACAATGCCACCAGATAGGAAAAAGCACAGTGACATAGCAAACTGCAGTAGACATTGAACTTTATATATCCATGCAGACATATGTAACATTTGATGATGCAGTCACCTCTCAGTACCTACTGGCTATTGGTTCCAACACACCCAAAGGATATCAAAATCGCAAATGCTTCAGGGTCTTACCTGAAATTATTTATTTACACAGCCTGCAGATATTCTCCCATAATCTTCAAATCAGATTCTAATATCAAGTACAATGCAAATGTGAGTTTGATAATATATACAGAATAAGCACAGAAAATAATATATGTGTGCTTGCTGTAGATAAATTCCTCATATGCCTAACTACATTTTAAACACAATGATGGATGACATCCTGTGGATATAGAAGCCATTCTTGTGTGCCATTTGGTTATATACATCTAAACATTTGATCATATGATATGTACACACAGATATATAGCACATATCTGTATCTCATTGATTGATAGGTGTACCCTATTTGCCTAGTTTATGTATATTTTAGCTAGAGAAATCTCATAAGAAATCTCATAAGAATAACCATATGTAATGAATAGTTTTTATGGTCATCAGAATGGATCAGTAGTCAAATACAACTCCTGGGTATGTCTGTGAGGAAATTTTCAGGAAGGATTAACTGAGTAGGAAAAGTCTTCCCTCATAGTGGGCAGCCTATCAGGTGACAGGTTATATATAGTGAGGTTGCAGAAAACAGCAGTCTTTTCTCTGGCTGACTTTGCTCCCAGCCGGTGAGTGCATCTAGCATGCTGTGGCCATCCTTTGCTAATATCAGAACCAAGCTTCTGCAGTCTTTCAATGAAGTCTAAAGACTAGTAGGAATCCTATCCAGGAATCCTCGAGGTCTTCAGCACCAAATTGGGACTGCTGAGGCACCCGACTTTGTGGACTGAGTAGTGATCAGGTTGTTAGACTCTCCATCCTGAACATAGCCACATATAATAAATGCCCTTTAATTATATATTCTATAGTTTCTATTCCTAGAGAACTGTAATGCATTAAACATGCATGGTTTTAAACTATGGAATCTACATAAATTAGTAGAATTACTTATAATTAAAACATAGGGCTGGAGAGTTGGCTCAACAGTTATGTCCAATCACTGTGCAAGCCTGAGGGTCTAATGGAGCCTGAGATAACCCGAGTTCAAATATCTAGGTCACATGTAATGCAGCTTGACATGGCCATGTGCATCTGGGACCACAGTCCTGTAGAAGACTGGAGAGCTGAAGAGTCTCCCAAGCTCTGAAAACAGTAGTAGTAGTAATAATAATAATAAGTAAAAAGTAAAAAGGCTCCAGCTCAAGAACAAGACCAGGTGGCAAGGTGGAAGAGCAAAAGAGCTGAACCCTCCACATTCCTCCCCAGCCACAGGCCACTGCATGCAAGAAACCCTTATGTCACAAAGAGCAATTTACTATGCATGGACAACTGTTGTCTCTAGTATAAGAAAATCATAAAATATATGTATAGAGCATAATTTGGAATTTGTATCAAATACTTAATTAAAAATGACATTTCAGAAGGGAAATATGAAAATTATGAATATGGAAATGAATCATCACTCATGTCATACAAAATATCACCAATTAAAGTTACGTATTTCCAAAATATGATTGTTATCAACTGATTTAATTGACAAAAGAAAGAAAATTTGCAGTCAAAAAACAAAATATTGTGACCAAGTGTAAACATGATGTCTACATTTTCAAATATTATAAATGGTTTTAACATGTCATTTCAGTTTTGGTAAAATTATAGTCAATGTTTCTTTTCTCCATTTTAAAAGGCTACAGATAAAATATTTTGCATACAATGGCATAATTTTGACTCTGTAATGGTAGAAATCAGCTTAGATATCTTATATAAATGTTGAAATGAATGAATGGAAGTGTGGATTGCATATATGATATTTAGCATGTAGAATGATTGCAATAAGCTGTGGGGAACATAGATCATCTTCACCGTGTTTAGTTATATTGAACGTTTCTGAAAAACCTTCATAAATTGGAAATACTTTTAAATATTATGTCTGGCATTATTAAAATAATATTATTAAATATATTCTACTCCAACTATTTTTGTTTTATTAGCATCATGAAATAATTTTTTAAAGTTTAATAAAATGGAGAGTGTTGGCTTATTCTGATGTAAAGTTAAACAATGAATTAGAATAATGAAGTTCTGTTTGCACATTTTTCCTTTTCTTCTTCTTCTTCTTAATATGAAAATCACTCTAAAAGAAATTTTAAAATTCCCTTGCTATCTAAAGCTAGTTATGGAAACATTTTAACCATTACCTCTTGAAAGCACATATTCTAAATTGAGCACAGGAGTGATCTCTTATTCATTATTCAATCATTTTTGCATGACTATGTAGCTCACCACAGAACTACTTTTCAGTTGGCCCAAAAAGTAAGGTCATAAAAATGTAGAAATTTTAGAGATGAGAAGCGTATAGAAAGACACACTGCATCATCTCAATCTGGACACACTCTGGTCATGGGTGAACTAATCTCTGACTTTCCTAGAGGGAAAAGACAAACCACCAACCTGTAAACTGACCCATTTACAGTGAGAGACCATCAGGCACTTGGATGAGTAAGAGGACCGCTGGAGAGCACAATCAAGAAAGGATGTCAAGAGTGACATTGAAGCTGATTCTTGATAGAGGAGAATAAAGCAGCATGAAACAACTGTGAAAAGTGAGAAGTGTTAGAAGACAGGACCAAAATCTGAAAGACCAAGGATGCAAAGAAAAGCTTTCCAAAATAAAATCATAAATTCCAGCCTGAATAAAAGAGGGGGCGTTGTAGTAAGTCCAGTAAAAGCTTTCATGGACCTCTCAGTTCCCATATGGTTTTCTCTATCTATTTTCCTGTGTTTTATGAGGTGGTCACCATGGCAATGTCTTTTCATTCTGACTAGTGTATACAAGCCCTAGGTAGCAGCTTGCCATATTACAAGCTCTATAATTGGACATAATGAGACACAACAAACTCTAATTGACTTGGTAAAGTACAGATCATACTTGTTGCATAAACCAGGCTCATACTTAATATTTAAATGAATAATGCCCTGAGCAGAATAACAAAATCTTTCACAAATTGGCCAAAACATGAAGAAAAGATGCAAGCCATCTCAAACATTGAATTCATGTAGGAAAACCAGAAAATATAATTACAATGATAATGGGGAAAAATTGAATATGTATATGGAAAAGAGGGGTTCCATTGTTCAATGTAGCATATTTTGCAAGCGACAAAAAGTAGAAAGAAACCTAAGAGCTATCAATAGATGAGTAGGTAATCACAGTGCTTAATATGTTTGTGTGTTATGAAAATAACAGCCAAGGGAAAGAATGAATCTGCTAAAAGAATTTCTACACATGAAATAACGTGGATTTGAATGCAGCATGCTAAGTAGAACAGACAGTAAATGTCAGATATTGTACTATTCAACTCATAAGAAATATCTAAAGTAGCCAAATTTCTACAGCTAGAAAACACAATTATCAGAAACAAAGAAAGGGTACTTTAATGTATGAAGGTATTATATTAGTGGTAATAGAAAAAAATACATAAAATAGTGATGGGTTTACATCATGACCATGTTTATGGCACTGATTATTATAATGAAAGTGGATAAAATGGCATACATTGTAGACTTTTCAGAATGCTATACAAAATCTATACAATATTTTTGGTGTATTTTTTTGTGTGTGTGTGTGTGTCTGTGTCTGTGATCATGAGTGTGAGTGCAGATTCATACCTACACATTTGTGGAGGACAGAGTACAGCCTTCATGTGTTGGTCCTACCTCATTTGAGGTAGGTTCTCAGCTATATATGGCAGCCTAGATAGTTTTCAACCTTCTAGAAAAATCCCTCATCCCTACCTGATGTACATAGTGGGGTTTTTTCCATACATTGGTTCAAAAGACAGGAAAATATGATATTTACTTTCTTAATAATATACAATTATTTCTTGTTTTAATTATATGTTTTAATTTCACCATCCAATTGGATATCATGGAAACACCATCATTCACACTTGCACACACACATATATCATTGCATACTTCCCACAATAAACCATCCCAGTCTTGGCATCTCTTGTCAAATTACATATTTATATAAAGTGAACTCATTCCTAAGTCACAATATAGTTTTTGGCTCAGTGCTGTACCAGCTTAACAAATCAGTTCTCCCTCAGAAATTGAAAATTGGATGTGTTCCATTGTAATATCAAACTCTGGGCTCTCCAGAATGATAAAAAGTAAAACTGAAGCTAGTGGCTAGTGGCTTGTTAGTGGCTATTTTCCTCTTGTAAACTGGAAAGCAGAAAGAAAAGATCTTGTCAATATAATGGCATTTGAGGAAAGAGGGAGGGCTAGAAAGCTAGCTGAGTCAGTACTTTCCTGGATAGCATAAGATCCTAAATTCAATCCCTAGAAAAATAGAAAAGTGGCAGGTGTGATGGTGCACGCTTACAATACCAGGATCGGGAAAAGAGACATTATAAGTGTGACAGTGCTCATTTACAATACCAGGAGTAGGAAACAGAAACAGGCAAGCCAGTCCAGCCTGCTTGTTGAGTTTCAGGTCAGTGGACATCCTGTCTCAAAGAGAGATGAATGATGTTTCTGAGGAATGGCACTTAGCTTGTCCCCAAGCATCCACATGCCAAAATACACATGTGTATACACATCCACACATGCACCAGTATGCACACACATACATGGAAAAAAGAGGGAAGTATTCATGAAAAAGAGAAAGCAAAAATGACAGATGATAGGGGATAGAGGATGGATGATAGCAGATAGATAGAAACAGATGATAGATGATTAATAGTATGTCTCTTATTCATTAAGCAGTTTCTTTGCTAAATGGCTACATTGTCAAACCTCACAGGCTAATCTCCTCCTATATGACACAGAAAACAGAAAGGACACAGAGCCATGTCTCCTATGGTGGGCATTTTATTTTCAGGTTTGAGATGAGAAAAAGTAGAACATTAATGCCGTAACTGACATGATATTATTGCTAGGAAGCAGCTGCTACTTTGCCTGGGTTTGAAGACATCTATCAACGAACAGATTGTCTGAAAATCTAGATGCTTTTAGTTTACAGTAACAATGAATATATTTATTATACCACTAGAAACTCATACCAAAATTGTTACTTGGGGGGAAATCCATGAATGAAACCTCACACTAGAGTCACTGCTAATTGATCAGTTTTTGCTTAAATGAATTTCCTTTCAAGAAGCCCTTACTAATGATCTTTATTGATTACAAGTAAGTCCACTTGTAAAAGGCTTGTGCTACTGTGAGACTCTTGCAATGACATGCTTAAACTCAACGGATCCAGTGATGAGGTCACTTACCTCTTAACATGCAGCCTCTTCAAGTGCCAATCTCATTCATTTCAATTAACATTTTGAGATAGAGTAAACATACTCCCTGAATTCATGGCTACACTTTTTAAAAATGTATACCACCTACATCCATGTTTTCTTAGGGGTTTTTCATTATTTTTATATTTAGAATCATTTATTCACTTTGTTTTATATTTTAAGTTTCTTTTATTTCTCAACTTCATGATGAGTTATTTAATGATCAGTACTTAAATATATAGTTTTACATAGATCTTGTATGCAAGTATGTATGTAAATAGATATGCATGTATGTAGATAGATGCTAGAAAGATATGTGTAGAAATATGCATATATAGGAGTATTGATGTATATGAATATGTACAGAAACTCGTTTGTATTTCAAATCCCCATATATAATAGATGCTCTCTAAAGGTCTTAACTTTGTCTACTTTGCTCATTTTTAAAATTCCATTCACCCAGCATTAAATTAAAAACATAGATGGTGTGATAGTTAAGTTTTGTTGTCAATTTGACCTTTCAAGTAATCTTGGGTTGGTCTCTGAGGGTATTCACAGGAAGGCAGCCTCTCAGTAGGGAGCAGGATGTAAAGAAGTTCAAAGAAGCTAAAAGTAAACATCCTTTCCTGTGTGGGCAGTGCAGGAAGTTAATTCCAGAGACTCAGGAAGCCATTAAGTCTGGGATAGAATTGCAAGACCCCACCCAAAGGCTATGTAAAGGGGAAATAATTCTCTCCTTGGCCTCCCTTCCTGTTTCCTGTTCTGTGTGTGTGGTGTACGTGATGGGTTTTTCTCTCTGCTTGAACCTGTGAATGGAATTCCCTTCAATCTGTAGTTTCAATAAATTACTTTCCTCCCCCAAATTGTCCCTGGTTTGGAGATTCATCCCAGTAGCATGTGGCTGACTAAGACAGATGGTATATGTTTTACATGAGTATATAGCTGTTATTACATCATTAAAATACTTGAAAAGCTATTTTTATTTCCTTGATGTAGCTACAGTACATACTCAAATTTAAACATTATTTTATCTATGGGTATCTAATTAACAAGTCACAATTTTACATGTTCCCCTGATAACAATAGGTGTAAAATTATAGTATTACACTTTTTGCCAATCATTAGTAACCAGCTCACTTCTGAGACAGAGACCCTTACAGTGGCGTGTCACCACACAGGCAACCATTTTACCAACTCCAGATGTGGACCATGAGTTAGGACTGACAATATTTCCACAGTCCCTTTGTCATTTAGTCAACGTTTTACTAGTGTGATGTAACTCAAATTGTTTCAGGAAGATGCTCCCAACTGCAGGCATTCCCTACTAAACCAGGAAAGTCACCAATGAGGCACTTGTGTCACTGTGTCAATGTCACTGGATAGCCACCCTGTGAAATGGAGAGAGAATATCACAGGCCAGCCTTGTGGTGGCCTAGAAGACTGGACTTAGCAATAGTCATTGATGTATAAAAATGATATCAGGCAAAAACTGGGAAAGTTTTACTGGATCAAAGAATACAAAACCTAAATCTAAATGCTGAAGACATTTAAAGTTGAATGCTATTATAATCTATGGGATATAGTTGTAAGATGTTCTGCAATAATGTGGCCCAGGCTGAGGCCTAACAGTTGACAGTAGTTGGCAGGTCCCAGAGCAAAGCACCAGTCAAAGTTGCACCTGTGAGAAGCCTTGGATGGGAGCACAGGTGGATGAGTGCAGCAGCACTTCTCGGCTTATGAGAGGCATCGTGCTTCAGAGAAATGGTTTGGCAAATGAAAAAAAAAAGGCTGGAGAAATCACTGAAGCCTCGAAAGTCAACTGTGAACTGCTCTCTTTGCTAAGTGGGAATCAAAGCTAGCAAGTGAGATATGGTAATCGGAAGACACTGGACCATATGGTGCTAGGTTTCAATTGTGACATAGTGTGGCAGTGACAGAAGCAATGACAGATAGGATCTGAAAGTTCCAAACTGATGCTAAAGAAGAAATCCTGCAAATGTACAAGCTTGTATGTAGCATAAAAGAAGAGTAAGGGCAACAGTTCACACTGAAGCAAAATTCTATTAGAAGTTTCCTCACAGGCTAGGGACTTGGCTCCAAAATTACAGTGCTTGACTATCTGAGCTTGATTTCAGGGCTCATAAAGATGCTAGGTATGGTGTCACACAACTGTTATCCCAGCAATGGGGAGGCAGAGACAGGCAGATCGCTGAAACCCATGGACAGCCAGTCTATCGTAACTGGTGAGCTCCTTGCCAATTAAAGAACCTGTCTCAGAAAGAAGTGGATGGCATACCTGAGGAATCATGGATTGCCGCATGCACACACATGATCATGTTCATCTGCTAAAAACACACATGTACACACACATGTATACCATGTGAACCAAGAATGAAATTAACTCAGTTAATGTTTGCTTATCACAATTGGGCACTGCTTTTAAGAACCCCCCTTTATCAGCTTGTATAAACAGTCCCAAATGCAAAAAATTTCTGACATATTATCTGCTTTGTGGCTTTAGTAAAATCCTCTGAAACACACAAATTCCTGTTCGAATTTTATCTGCATTAGCTTGCACTGTTCCAGTCTTGGTGAACATGGCAAACCAAGTGCCAAGGTGTAAAAGGGCCAAACACACAGTACTAAAGAAACTGCAATGTGATAAAATGAACAAAATTTACAATGAAAAATACTATATAAGAAACACGGTACGAATATAGAAATTAAGCAGGTGCCAAATTAAGAAGGGCTTTTTGTGCAGAGAAAAGAGCTTAGATCTTGGGATGATACCTGTGAGTACTCTAGATTATATTAGACACATCTGTTTAAGCAGTTCATGTGGGAAAACACGGTGATTCAAGTGCAGAAAGTAAGTATAAGGCCTTGATTTTGGGTTCAGACCCCTGATTTATGATTTTTTTTTCTTGGGCACATGTACAAGAGAGGCAAGGAAGGTAAAACAGAGACAGAAGGAAAGGAGAAAAGAAATACCACTCCTGATCATTTCTCCAAATTTCCACAAGAACTATCATTATTTTAGTATTCTTAAAGAATGCATTTGTTTTATTGTTCATTTAAAGGTACCTTCCAAGGAGTTTTTGGCACACTTGGAGGATGCATATAAAGAACTTTGTTTACAAGACTCAAGTCAGAGCCAGACACGGCCATTCTTATACTAAGTGCTACTATGTGCTTTCACCATGACCCAACAAACATGAGCTTTGTGTCCTGACCCTTCTCATTGCGATGTCAGTGTTTATGCTTACTGATCTGGCAAGACACCAGCTAAGCAGCTCATTTAGGAAATGTTGGCAAAAAGAACACTGCTTCTATTGAGATTACTTCAAGTTTCATTCCCTTATTAAAATTATCTTATTCAGTTTGCATTCAGGAGATCTGTACAGTAAAACAGCAGAATATATCGGGAAGGTAGCATTTTGTAGAATTAGTACAGCACAGAGGCGAATGAATTACCTCCTGAGTCACATTGCTTTGCTCTAATTCCTCTGTAACCTTGAGCTAGTTAAGTTTGTGCTTTTTGCCTTTGTTCTGGGAGTTTGAAATTCAGAGTTCCATCTCATTTTCACAGGGCTCTTATGGGATGGAGAAATAGGATCAGCTCCAAGTCCAATGAGTATAAAAAAATCAATAAATGGTATCGCTATCATATAAATACAGGATTATTACTGAAATGACTACTTTCTTCCTTTGCGTCCCTAAGATACCTAATGAATTTCTAATTGGTCTACTGTTAAAACCAAGACAATGAGGGTATTAAACATTTTTTCATTCTCCTTAAAAATCTTCTCATTTTCTCCTTATCCCTATCTCTCAAAAAAATTGAGGTAGTAGTATAAATAATAAGTACATTTAAAATGGCTTTAATGTTTGTTAAATCAATAAGTGAGTATGGTCAGTGTTAAGATGTCAAATATGCAGATGTAATCTACATACTTAAACCACTTTGGACACATAGTAATGAGCACAGAATTATACTGGCTAGCCAAAAATTATCTTATCTCATATAACAATTATGCCAGGGATTTCAGAGGAAGGTGTAAATCCCCAGTAATGTCCCTGTGGCAATGGGAATTAATTAAAGCTATTCATATTTAGAGACTAATAGTTTAGATTTATATTTTATCCTACATCTAAAGTCACAAAAACCTCTATAAATATGAAGTCACTAGATTTCCAATGGCTTCACCTCCCATAAGATGTAATGGTACCCAAATTCATTAGAAAGTGGGGAAGATTAACTCAATAATCAAACATTATGTTTATGATTTAACAATGATAGTATAAGAATAATTAAAGTTCTTTTATTTATCTTATGTGGGCAGGAGGGTTGTAAGTCATGGCATGCATGTGGAGATCAGAGATAACCTCAAAGTTTCTGTGACACCTTATTTGAGACAGGGTCTCTTGCTATTGAAAATGAACTATTAGGCTGCACATGAACTTCAGACTACCTGGCCCTTAACTTATGATGCTACTGGCAAAACATTCTCTTGGCTCCACCACACAGTGCTGTAAAAGCATCAGGATCACAGTTGCATGTGCCAAATCACATCTAGCTTTAACTACGTCACTTGGAAATTGAACTGAGGCTGGCTGGATTTTCAAGCAGGTGCCTTAACTGCTCAGCCATCTTCCCAGCCCAAGAGTTTTAAATAATTTTATAGAGCTAGATTTTCTATATGGGAAAAGTGCTTCTATGACTTTTTATATCCTCTACTTTTTCTTATAAAGGTACTTTTTAATCTTTTATAACATCTAAAACATAATACTTATGGATTTTAATATGATGTATTAGATGGTAGAAATATTTTAGAACAACCCTTCTATGAACTATATGTTTAGTGCATATAAAGCTGACAGAAATCGAATACATGCTCATGTTCTATAAGCTTCACAGTATCAGTGACAATTTCACATCATGTTGTACTTCCCAAATTAGGTAGAGGGGTTGGGGTTCTAAGGAAGTGGAGTAGTACTTGTATCAGAAAGCACAAAGTTTGAGTCCTCAGCAAGGGACAAAATAAAATCACACATTTAAGATAGCACACTTAAGGTTCTGTGCCTTGGTTGAAAGGATATTCACCTTTAAAATTAACCCATTATTATATAAATTTAATTTATCTCTTGAATTAAATCCCTTAAGGTAATGAGTCCATAATCTAAACTTAAAGTCATTTACACCTGATCAGCATAATTTCTCTAATAACCTAATTTCAATGTACTTAATTCTTTATCACGAATCATTCACTTTCCCTCCAAAAAGCTTATCACTTACTTCATTGTTTTTATTACTTTCTGCAGCATACTTCATTGATGGGTCTGACATCAAAATCGCCCCAGAGAGCTCTTCAACGCCACCTGCCAAAATCTTCTCTACTGTAGGCTGTGGTGCTCTAAAGGGCCAGTGAATGTGGCCTCATCTCAGTGGACCCTCCCATACACTCACAGACACACACACAGATTTATGTCCAGCATCAATTCCAAATGGTATCAGAGTCCACATACCTTGCATAGTTTCTCAACATAACAATTACTGTGGTGGTGTAATTACTCTGGAGAATGAGAACCCACTTTTTCTGGATCCATTTTTCACCCACTCCAGTTTCCCCACACTCTCCTGCGTTATCCTCCTTTGACTCTCTTTGCAGTTATTTGATGGAGGAGAGTGTCCCTCATTGCACTACTTGAACAAGAATCTCAAGCTTAGCTTCTTCTGGAAGATCCAAAACATAGGACCCTCCATTCAGATAATCCCTGAACTCACTTAACAGAATAGTAGACAAAAGAATATGGATATTTACTAATTTAATATTCCAGTTATCTGGATTTCCCATCTGTCAAATTGCAGTACCAATCATAAGACAGACACCAGGATGAAGATATTGTGGAGGAAATGGTGAAAAAGAACTTCACTTTTCTCAAGATGATGGTTATGGTGACTTTTGACATTTATGAAGAAAATCATGAAGTACTAAGAATCAATAACTCCAACTTACTCATGAATTAATGAGTGGAGATGCACATGTGTATGTTCCAATAAAATAAAGACATCAAAACAATTGTGTTTAATAAAAAGTAGAACCAAACAGAATGTTAATAATACTTATCACTGTGTCATAGTCATCCACACTGCACTGGGATGAACCTCCAAACAAGGCACAGTGATGGGAGGAAGGCAATTTTGAAGTAATAGATTCAGGGGAAGATCTATAATACCAAAAGAGGCTGGTCCGCTTTCACAGGTGGAAGCAGAGAAAGAAACTCATCACAAGCAACTCCCAAAGCATCCAAGTACACTCAAACTGACACACTTCAGGAACTCCAGGCTTCAGCTCAGACTGCTGTCATTCCAGACCCACCCTAGAAACACCTTAGGGCTTGACCCTAGCATCTAGCCAATGTGACATCCCCTCCAGCCAAGTAGTGGAAGAAAATCTTTAATAAATTCTTGGATCTATTGGGGGACATCCATTCAAAACTACCTACCCACACTGAATAATAAAACCATAGAGAAGTATGACTTTGTGTCTGTTTCATATCATTCTTTTCTGTATGCACACATGAATTTTGTCTTTATAAAATGGGTTTAAGAAGTTTGATCTTTGTCTAGTGTTCTGGTCTAGCTATCTGAAGAATACTTTAGCTTTCCATATGCATTAAAGGACCAGCTTTTTGAACTAGTAACTCACAGCTTGCCTGAAAGATGATTTCTATATACAAAGATGGTATTTTACTTATCATGATTACCCGAGCCTTTACATTTCGTTTACCATTTTACTCTTTATGTAGAAAATATACCCCAGATATTATAAAACTCTGTAAATGCAAACCACATTTCATGGGACACCTCAGACCTTTTGTTTTCTTTCCTTAAGAAAAAAAATACTTTGAATCAATCCTGAAATGAGTTGAATTACTCATAAAGTATGAATCCTTTGTTTTAAGCTAAAAGCTTTAATTGAGGTTAAATTACTCCCTAACATGACACCTCTTCAAAAATCAAACTAAAAGCAAATTTAATAATAATGATGCCCAATGATTTGTGGTTATTCATTTGTGCCAGTCAAACCTCTTAGTGCTTTTTAGGGATTATTCATTTTATTTAGTAATAATAAGGAATGTGAGTGAGAACACATGTCATAGTTCTCTAGGGTCGCAGGAAACAAGTCCATACATGTTGAGAGAATCCCTGTACCTGACACAGTGGGCAGTTGATTGAACTGAGATTACCCTCAGCATCCTGTTGCTACAGCCTCCTGTCAACCTCACAGTGGTCTGTTCTCATGCTGCAAAGTGTAGCTTGGTGCAATTCTGAAACTGAAATTTGAGACTTTTTTTTTCCTAGACTATAATTTCTATGATAAAGATAACTGAAAATCTACAAGGAATAGGCCCTTTTCAGTACCTGAGGCAGTAATGTATGAACTGACTTTCGTACACACTGCAATGTTTTAAAGTAGAATAAAACAGAAATCTTAAATCAACATTAAACAGGAAGTTATTGGCCACATAATGAAAAGTCCATAGGGAGGGCAGACAATGGGATCCAGAGGTTCTCAATACCATCAAAGCTTGGCTGTGTTTCTCTGTGACTCCCGTGGCTTGGTTCTACTCACTCTGTTTGCTGGCTTTGAATCCAGGCTTCAAGCCAAGAGAGCCTCCACAAATCCAGCTTTCTCATCCTCAAAAGGTACACTTGCAGAGTAGAAAAAGCTTTGTTCACAATTCCAAATTTCAACTTAAGTCCTGAGACTTTCTAATTAGGCCAGTTTGGGTCACAGAGTAAATCCTCATCAAATGTCACTGGAAAGAGAATTTAAGGGGATGAATGACTTCAGTCTGGGTCAGATGCTTTACAGACACACCTCAGTGAAATGAGGAGACCCTGGGAAGTGGGAGGATAAAAGGTGCTGACTGGTAGATTATACAATCTTTAAATAATTCAATTTAACCTAAAACTCTAATGAAATAAGAATTAATGTTCTTGTATAAATGAAATTAATATCACAGTGTTATAGAAAACAGAGTTTAATAAAATTCTATGTGAATTAATAAAGTCTATTTTCCCCAATCAATAAATGAAAAATCTTGATGACCTTCTATGGAAATTTTGTCAATTATCAAATCATTTTGGTTTCCTGATTTTCAAAGACACAGCAAAAAAATAAACAAATCAAGCCGGGTGTGTTGGCGCACGTCTTTAATCCCAGTACTTAGGAGGCAGAGGTAGGAGGATCACCATGAGTTCAAGGCCACCCTGAGACTACATAGTGAATTCCAGGTCAGCCTGGGCTAGAGTGAGACCCTACCTCAAAAAAAATCAGTATTTTGTGTATGTATTCCCTTTCTTCCATTCTTCTTTAGTATTTTATTTCACAAGTATTTCTTGGACTTCAGTAAGAAAAAAAAATAAAGCAAAGTACTAGCCATCATTTGAACAAAGGATTATAGATGAAACATCAACAAAAATAATCATTAGATATTTTGTGAATGTATTCACCTAATTCCTTCTGCTCTTCTTTACTATCTTATTCCATAAGTATTTATTCATCCCCAGCAAGAATATAAAGCAAAGTGCAAACCATCATTGGAACATTAAATTATAAAAGGAAGTCTTTTTCTCCAAAATTGTAAAAGGACAGATATTCAGCTCCCTATAAAGACAAGCTGGGCCATAGACTCCAAAATGAGGTCCTCTCTGAAGGTGTACATTCCAGCCTGCTATTCACATGAAACTAGGGATTGTTAGCACATGGTACTTGCTTTTCAATTTGAAAATCAAATAACAGTGTGGCTACATTAACTTTAATAGAAATTAAGTGCATATAAAGTTTTAAAGTATTTGTTAACAAAAGTAAAAGGTGAATCTGACACATTATTTAAGGTTAGTAATTATATTGCAAGAGTGATGTCTTAAATTTCTATGTGCTACATCTAAGATCACACTAAAATCTAATTTTGGATAATACAAAAATTGTGAGTAATTGTGAGGGACTGGAGTAGAATTATCCTTACTCAGGAAATATTTGCTAAATAAATTGTAGTGAGTGAAAGGAATTTTTATGTATACAGTTAAGGTATTTTCTTAGAACTGTAAATATCATGATTATAATATATTAATGTATATATTGGGGATGATACACTTGAAAAACAACATTCAGAATTTCCTCATAATATGATTTCTGTTTAGTTAGTAACTAGAACTATTGTTTTTTCCTTGACACAACCTCTGATTTCTATGCGCTAAGCAGAATACCTCAGAGGGCTCCTGTGCCATTCCACCATTAGCCTTATCAGCCTGCACTTGAACCATAAGGAGAACCCTTCTCCTCTAACGTGGGCAGGTCCTTAGCTTTTCCGCTGCCCCACTGGTATTCACACTCATTCCCATGGGAGGATCAAGAGCTTTAGACTGTGGCCTGGTTACTTTCCATTATGTGAATATCAGCCTCAGCAAGCTTTCTTTCTGAGTTACTACATTTCAGGCTAAATTTGATATAACATTATTTCTTTCATATATACACATATATACATATATATATATATATATATATATATATATATATATATATATATATATATATATATCCGATAGTATGTAAAGAGTTTAATCTACACTAACAGACAAATCCTTCTTGGAATTATTCAGAAAGGATAGAGTGTGATTTTTGGAAATGTCTCTGGGAATAAAATATACTGAGCATTCTTTCTTAGAGAAAGGGGAAGAGAATGAATTCTTGAAATCCTACCATATTTCCTTTGTGTATTTTCAAAATGATACATCCAGCTAACATAAAGAGGTGCTCTGTAGAATATGCCTTGTGAATATTCCTCTTCAAGTGCCACACATGTGTAGAGCAGTTACTACTACTGAAAACATCTATCCACAGCATTACAGGCTCCTCTCTCACTGCTGTCATGTGCCCCTGACCTAGAGTGATATCCCTGAAGACAACCTTGTGATTACTACTCCCACCCTGTCTCCAAGCCAATCCCCAGTACTCAAATCAAACCAGGCAACTCCACTCTTTGCTCTGTACCACAAAGTAACTTTCCCATACACAAATCCAGTCTCTTTGATCAAACAGCTCAGAAATAACAAGAATCCTGGAACTGGGGACGTAGGCCGATATGCACTGGAAGCCGGACTCTTGGGCCCCTAAGGAGAGATGCATTATGAGAGCGATTGAAGAAGAGGCTACTAAAAGTAGAATCTAGCTAATTCAGAAATGTGCATCTCAGTTAACCTATACTTATCTCACTCTCCAATGGAGATTCTGTTTGTATCTTTCAGAATGCAGTGGGAGAGATGTGGCTCATCCAACCCTACCAATGAACTGCAGGCCAATAGCTGACATCCTGACAAGAGATGAGCCACCCAAGACATACCATGGAGGATCCTTATGGAACCCTGCAGAGAATGATGAGATGAACAAGTGACCCACAGTCACAGCCAATAAGTCAAAACAGGATAAGCCAGTGTGACAGACAACAATGATTTTCGACACAACCTAAAGCAGAAGTACAGAGACCCCCCCCCCCAAGTCCTCAACAATTAAACAGCCTTAATACCCAACATGAATCAGGGAACTGGGCGGAAAAGGGGGCAGAAACATTGTGAGAGCCTTGGTGGGGGAGACAATCCAGAGGTATGGCACCCCTCAGTAACAACACACTTGGGCCAGGAGAACCTGGCTGAATACTAGGCTATCCATGGTCCCCTGCCACACATCATCTCTTTATTGTTTATCTCACTTTAGAAGCTGTAGAAACATATTGATCTTGAATGCATCTCTTGTACTATTTTCATAAAAGAATATTTGATATGTTTAGAGATATTTCACCCACACACACACAAAACCTAAAAAAAGATATATATCACCATGCCTTGCAATTTTCCCTTGAACCCCTTAGGAGCTCTAGGAAATAGATGGTATAAAATTTAGGAGAAAAAAAAGACCATAATATGATAATACATAAATAACTACCATTTTGTGTTGCAGATGACCAAGGTGACACGAAGTCAATAAGTACATACAGCAGACAAACCAACCAGGAAGAAGTGAATAGCTCAGATTTTCTGGTAAAGACATGAAAGGTGAAAGGCAGTGTATGCATACATGTTCGGTTTTATTTTTCTTTCTATAAAACTCCAAAATATTTATTAAGAGGACATAGAAAGAAGCCAGAAAACGAAATTCTTGTATTAGATTCCAAGAGAATTCTAGCCTCTGAAAGCAGGGACAGCATAAAGACCAGGTTCTCTTCTACATATGATAATAGCTGGATTATTATTCATAGAATATCAACTACTCAGTCCTATTATACATGGAGAAAGCTATACATGAAAAAGATGATTATTTTGCAGTGCAAATAGACTCAAGAACATTTTTTATGATTAGGGATATTCAGAGATGATTTTTTAAAGATATGAGAAATTTTGACTATCACCAGCTTCAAGTACACCATCTCTTTTCTGCATTAAACACAAATGTCTAAATAATAGGTTTCAAGGACATAAAGTGGAAACATGAAAACCACAATTAATACTTTCCAGTATTAACATTTTCAGACATCTCAGTGAAGAACATTCTAAAAGATTCATTTTATAGACAGTTTCCTTTTAAAATTTACTCTGAACATCCAATAAAAACAATCACAAAATGTTCTTTCTACATTTTATTATGTTCTTTGTGACCACTAGCATAAAATCATATTTCAAAACAAGAAAGTTCAAGATCCAACAAGAGGAAAATAGCAGGTTTAATGCAACAGCAAACTCAGTATCCATTCATCCTTCCAAAAAGATACCAATATCTTCAGCACAATTGTTCAAAATGCTAGGTAAGATGAACCAAGTATGTAGAAGAGTTATTGCCTCATAAGAAGACATTATAAGTATTTTCCTAATGGACAAGAGGGCTGTGTTATAATTTTTATCCTAAATGTTTACATTCAAACATGCTGCCAAAATTTAAAAATTATTATTCTCCAAATTTCACTGCTGACTGCTATTTACTTATCTGGATAGTGCTAGCTAAAGTGAACTATCCACCATTCTACTCCAGCTTTTGTCTAGCGTTTCTTCAGGGAAGAGCATTTAAGTGTGCAGGTTCTTTCCTTACCCAGACCTAGGTGAAGTAGATAAATAAATACCACTTTATATATTAGCAGGTATAAGCACATTGGAAAAGTAACCTTATATTTTTCATCTTTTTTTCTTTCCAGATAAACCTTACCTAGACACAGGACAACATTCCATCAAATATAAAAATTATTTTTGTCAATAACAGTCTTTTCTTTCCCATATTCTGTATTATTCAATTAATATATCATTCTGATCATTGTAATTTATTTTCAGTTTAGCCTATTCCCTACTTAGAAAGAACAACAAAAATTTATTTGGTCAAAAATATTTGACCATCTACTAACTCAATCACAAACAAAAATTCAGGAAGTAACCCATTAAAATGTGCTCAGTTTTTTTTCTTTCTTCCTGCTTTTCATTTCCATCCATTTTTCCTACCTTCCTTCCTTCGTTTCATTTTTGTTTTGTTTTGTTGAAACAGACTATTGATATGCAGCACAGGCTCACCCATAAGTCATGATCTTGCAACATGCCAAGTGCTGGGATTACAATCAAACTACCATCACATCTGGTGAAAGTTTTCATTTTTGAACACATAAAACTAAAACAAGTATAATACCATAAATTTAAATCATTTAGTTATATATTTTTATAATGAGGGAAGGCTATTGTCCTAGTATAAAGTTTTGGAAAATTTTTCTATAATATGAGATTCAGAATTATAGCTAAGTAACAATTCCAATTTTTAGTATGAAAGGAAGAAAAACATAGAACAAATGTAAATGGCCTAATTAATTTCCACCCTTTGTACAATGAGGATCAGAGCAATGTTTTTGTTAGTGAGGATGACACACTGTGGGGGGACATAAACATTTTTATTTAGGATTCTAGACAGAATCACTGTTAAGCATGGGTGTTTAACTCTGAAGGAAAACTTAAAATACTTATGCTAAGTTCAAGTATTTGTGTGGTTTATCTATACCAACTGAAGACAATTTACTAGATTCTGAGGCACATTCTGTTCTATTAGTATTAACTATTATCTGCTACTTACCATGCATGAAGCAGAAGGAAACATGGAAATCCATCTGGGAGGCACTAAAAAGTTAGGATTGTCTGAATCCTGGAGCCCCAATATTCAGAGGGTTATGTTGACATTACTGTTTAGTAGTTGTACAAAAATCACAAACTTCACTATGGCATTTTCATACTTGTATGTAATGTGCTGAGATCACATTCTCCCTCTTCCATTAAACATCTGCCCTTTCACACCTGCCCCTTTCTTGTCCCAAACAGTACTCAATGCTGGGAGAGAGAGTTCTGGGGATGTGTGTGAAACTGGCGCTGGAGGGCTGAACCCAGGAACTCACACATGCTAGGCAGGTGTTCCACCACTGAGCCACATCCAAGCCTGTGAATGCCATAGAAATATTATGGGGCTTCATGTTGACAAGGTTAGCCTGAGCACAGAAGTATGTGGGGATCATGGATTGTAGAAATCCCACTAAAACCTATTCTCTAAATGCTGTTTTTTAAGGGAAGAAATAAAAGCAAGGACCAGGCCATATCATTCATCTTCAGGAGACAAGTTCATTTAGACAAATTGGACAACAGTGTGGAACTTTTCTCCAGCCATCTGCAAAATGGGCTGCTCATCTCATCAGTATTGCAGAGCTATTGGTATCACCTTATGGAATAATGCTTGGGGAAAGTATGTGCAACAAGACTTACCACATTGTGAATTCTTAATAAATATCACTCCAATCATTTCTAATGGGCATTTATTAATTGCACATTGTGTATGCTTTTCAATACAGAGAATAGATTTAGTCATTTCTTAGTATATACTTTTGTAACCTTGTATAAAATTCCAGGATGTATTTTCAAAAAGAGATCAAATGGCACTAAGAGGAGCATATCTGTTTATTACCTTTATGACAGTGATGTTGAATGTCGGCACACTAATTCAGTGATCCCTTTGTATACCCTAAAATATACTCTACCTGGGCTCCCTCTTACATTAATTGCACTTCAAAATACACAATAAAATCCTTTCATTAACATGTCTTTAAATCAAAATTAAACAGCAGCATATACATTAAGGGGACCACATAAATTGTACACATTTGCCTTTGAATGTTTCTACAGTTCACTGACCTTTAACAGTTATAGACCTGTGCAGCTGGCACTGCTGATTATAACCACAGTAACAGCTAATTCTAAAAAAAAATCTATTCAACTTTAGGTTTTGAGTTTGTTTTTAAAGAACCATTTGTAAATCAGTGCTAATATTTATTACCGCCAAGGGAATGAAATGCTTAGCAAATATTTTTGATTTTGCTCTCCTATTTTATAAATGAATACAAAGGGAATTCTCCTTCAAAAACATAAAAAAGGAGAAATAAATATTTCAGCACAGAATATAATAGGAGCTTTAAACAAAAGAATAGACATGGGTGTAGAGGCTATTTTAAATGGAATTGAATAGAAATTAAGTAGTGTGGTATAGACATTAAAATTGAAAAATAATTGGTTCAAAAAGATATTATATTAAGATATAAAAAGTACAGTTATTTAGTTTTGAAGGAAGACTTGAAAATAATTGTCTTTCAATGGTTCCAGACTACAGAATGAGGACTGAAATATGTATATCTTATGAAAGTTATGAAACAAAAATGAAATATAAAACAGAAAATCCATACAGTTGTTTTAGGTATTTTCTGGCATGATACACAAATATAAAAAAAATCTCTGGGAGTTTGAAGATGGGAATATAAATGAGCCATATATTTATAGGCACTTTTCCTCTTCACTTGACATAATTATAAAAAATCAATTAAATCTAGCCTTGAGGAATTGGCAAATGTTCACAAAAGAGTCAGAAATAAAATGAAGAATTATTTAAATAAAATCAATTACATGTAGGAAATCTGGGAGAAGGCAGAGAAGAAAGAAGAAATAAAACTAATGCTGACTTCAAAACCAATCTTTTAACAGTTTCATTTGTCTTAAGTCTCTCTACTATACTTTTCTCTGTCTTTTTTTCTTTATGAGAAGTGTTTATCATCTACAAGTGGCTCATGAAAAGAAGTATGCTATACAATTAGCCTTAAACTAGACTTACCATTGAAATCTTCATCACACCCCCCAATGACAAACATACATATTCAAACAAACATAGATTGTTATTTTTTTTTAATTTTGTAATATTTTAACTAGAGAGTATAGGCATGGTGTCAGGGCCTCTTGCCACTGCAAACACCTCCAGAAGTATGTGCCATGCTGCAAATCTGGATTTATTTGGTTACTGAGTAATCAAACCAGATCTGACAAGCTTTGCAAGCAAGTAGCTTTAACTGCTGAGCCATCTCCCCAGCCTGCAAGTTCATCTTTAAATATCATATTTTGTTGGAATTTGTAACCCCCAACCCTTATATACTCTGATGTGTGGGAATACACCTTTAATACTATTCCTGGGAAAGCAGAGATAGCAGGATCACTGGAGCTTCCTCGCCAACTAGTCTAGCCTTATTAATGTTCTTCAGGACAATAAGAAACTCTGTCTCCAAAAGAAGATGATGGCAAAACTGAAAATAACACTAATGTGACTTCTGGTTTCACAAGTATGCACACAGAATTGTGTATCAGGTCACACACATAGGAATACACATATCCATGTGCAATACATCACACACACACGCACACACACACACACACAGAGTATAATTGAGAATGTCATCTATAAGCCTTCTAAATAAGAGCATTACAATATAAAATCTTTAACTTACACTCTAAAGTATTTTAAAATATATCTATAGTAGTACATTTCAATGACCCCACTGAACTTTAATATCAAAAGCGTAGTGTCAAACTGATCTTTGGAAGAGAAGAATGGACTAGAACATAAAGAGAAAGGGGAGATGGAAGATAAGGGTATAGACTGGGAAACAAGGTTTAGGTGTGTAAAGGAGGGGAAAGGTTGTGACCCAGGCTACACTCTGGTGACTGGTCAATAGAGGGAGGCCTAGATGATAAACTCACCTTTCCAGCAATGAACATCCAAAGGTGGATTATCTACCTCTAATATTATTTTATAGGCTTCAATGGAATTAGTCATAATACCCTAAAGCAATATAGCAGACTACAGGTGAAAACAATCTTACATTAATGAAAACAATTATCCAATTCTACATAATTGGACTATTTTTCTCACCTGGCCCACAGCACACTAATAATATTTTGATGTTGCAAATATAATTATTTTATAAAAAAATCATCATGTTTAATGGATTATTTGAAAAGTTCCTAACCACACATTATTTAAGACACTTAACCTCTCCAATTGCTCATGAGCCATAGGAGGGCTCAGATCTAGGAAATGCTTTACTGTCACCTCCTAGGAGAGTCTAGGATTGCCCAACTTTGCAGTGAAAGTGAGTAAAGGTCTGGGTCTCAGAATGCATTCGAATCACCAGGACAAAGTTAAAAGAGGAAGAGAGGAAGGTTATGATTTTCTTTGGAGAACAGTATGAAGGGAATTCTCCAATTAAGAACCACATTTGTAAAGAGTAGAAAGTACAGAGCCCCCTCCACCACCAATTAAATCCCCAGGGAGCAATGTCATGAAGGGGGCTAAGTTCATTTGAATCAATCAATCAAGTCAGCAAAGAAAGGAGTGCAGAATAGGAGACCCAAGCAAATCATCTCAGAGAAGAGAATAGAAGTTATCTAATGATCTAATAATATTACTTGTAACTGAAAATCAGAACTGTGTAAAGGTTGAACACATTAGATCATGTGGAAGCTAAAGAAATCTGTGACTTAAATCACAAAAAATGTATACTTATTTCTTACAATAAAAAGGAATATGAACTCATGAAATTTTATCTGTTAAAACTATTCTCTTGTTTTTGAAAAACAAAAGCCTAAATTTTTTTTCTAATTTCTAAACTATTGGTAACTTACTGACTTTTCACCTTAGGACTCAAACTAAAGCAAACAAAGATTTTATGAACTGTGTTTCTATTTCTTTGAAAGAGTCCACATGAGAATGTCCTGTAGTTATAGAGATGTGGATCCTGAGATAAGAGAGCAATTGATAGCATTGTCAACATCTAAGCAGTTCTGCAAGAGGCAGGGGTGGTATCAGACATAGAGAAGCTATGGGCAAAATAAAAAGGAAGAATTAGAGGCACTACTTTCAAATTCTAAACAATCAAATATTTTTAAGGGAAACAACTGGTTTTCCCAATTCTATTATCTGTAAAGAAAATGGGAAAACACTTTCACATATTTAAAAATAAAGCAAAATAAACCCTAAGTCCACTTTTTAAATCAGTATAAAAAAATCTTGAACAAGAGGAATGAGGAATCTGTTGCTTAGAGAAAACCAGCGGCTATTGATGGAGAATATACGAAGGGAAGCTTTCAGTCAAGGAACAGGCAGGACTAACCATCTCCATGAGCAGGACTGTGGTCTTGAGATTCTGCCTCCTCATAGTCAGTTACAGCCTGCCTCTTTCACCACAGGAGAAATCATAGCTTTGTCCTCTTTACTCTCAATAGTTCTAGTCTGAATCAAAAGTATGAGTCCATTCCATTTCCAGTCAAAGCTAACCCAGTGGGTGTGGTCACAAAGGCAAAGTTACTGATGAGAAAGTTTTAACACAGGTCTGTGTAAGAATTTAGTCCATATGAATTCAGAGCAAAGTATCTTTAAAGGACTGGTGAACTTTACATTTTGATGGCTTTAACAGTGAATTTCATCTTTCTTTTATATGTTGCTGAAGAGACACATTTGTTATAGGAGCAGAATAAAAGTGAAACCCTAATTGAATTTAGGGTCACATGCACAAACCATGTCTTGACTAACAGTACATTTCAATTACAAAATGGGTTTCCTGAATTCTGAATGTGGTGTTTACAGTCCATAAATCCGTTTTTAAATGAGATTTCAGTTTATCATCAGAATAAATGATGATAGAATATAGGTGGATGTGCATATGAAACTTTGGAAATTACACAGCTAAGAGGTGTTACAATGACTACAGCAAGATTTTGGCATGTAACCTAATCATAACCCTAATCATTTGTATGTATTATTTTAGAGTTCTGAGAATTAACAAACATCACAGCTTTTATTAATCACTCAACTCATGAAATCTAGACTCCAGTTAATTTAAATTTTTTATCCTTTATTGTGATGATGAACAGAGAGTTGGAAAACAAGTCTGAGAATGCTAAAGACCTTGCTCCCCAACACAACATTTTTAGAGCAAAGCAAAATAAATAAACTAGATAACACTACCATCCTCTTAATGTTAGTCCCAGCCTTTGATTTAAGACACACACACACACACACACACACACACACACACACACACACACACACATACAATACATACAAACTAAGAGAGATGGATAATGACACAGGCTCTAAAAACCAGTGATATATATTAGAATGAAAACTCTCAGCTAATAAATAAATTCAGGCAGGAATAACTTAATTTCTTATACTCCAAATATTCATAGTTTAAAAACAAGTGATTTACAATCAAAGTAGGAAATAACACTATAACACATTGTATCTGAGAAAAGTTTAGGAAATAAGGACTAGATATATATCATACATGTGACCTACATATACATATATATGTATATATATATATATATACATATATATGTATATTAAAGTCACATTGTCAACTCTGAAGAAGGCTATGGCCAAAGGGGATTGCTGAGAAGTGTTCTCTGGATGTGGCCCTTCATGGTCAGGACACTTGCATGCTGAGTCATGCTGAGTCAAACATTCTCTCCATTTCTCCACTACAAATTATATTATTATAAATTAGTAAATGGCATTAGCCATTCTGTCACTCTGGCTGACAGATGATAATGGTCTTGGAGTTTTCTGAGTTTCTTCTTGCACTCTTACATCAGCAGGACAGACTCAGTGGCTACAGTTTCCCTGCAGGTTTCCTAGGTACATTCTCATCTCCACTTGCATTTATGGCTGCGTGGCCCAGGCCTTCATCAACACTCAACTGCCAGGGACTCTATTTGGTCTCATGTAGGACCACATTTTCACTGTAAAGGTTCTTGTAACACAAAGTCAAACATCTCATAGCCTAAATCATTTACTGAAGTCCCACTGGGTCTCACTGGGCGTCAGTGAGCTTTCCTAACTTCTAATCTCCTTCCCTCAACTGTAACTCTATGCTTCTTCCAAATGGAATCATTTCCTCCTTTGCTCTCTCCTCTATTTCAGAAATGTTTGGTTGTGACCGATACTATCCTCCACCATATCTTAGAAAAAAACATAATTGTCATAGTTTTTAATTCAAAATTATAGCAAAATAGTTATCATGTTTTGGGGATTATTATAATAATATACTCTAACAAAGGGGGTGAGGAGAACAGACAGGAAAACTGACCTATCAAATCCCAAAAGATTAATTGAGGGATATGTGAAATACAAAGTCAGCTCGCCAATATCTCATCAGTTATATTTACAACACATTTGAGAGTTTAATACCAATCAATATAGACATGATGGCCTTTCATCCAAAACTGGACAGGCTGAGGTGGCCGTTGTTATTTTCTTCAATTGTGATTGAAAAGCTAAGGCTTTGAATTCAAATGTGGCTTCAAAGGAACTCTGCAATACTTTGTAACTATCAAAGATCTCCCACTTACTTGGATAATGCTTAAAATTAAAAGTAATAACATTTGTTCTAGCATTCCCAGTATGAGTTTCTTTGTATTGTAGTAATATTTCTCCATTGCATTGTTTACACAAAAGAGTACACAATATACAATCTAAACAACAGCAATACAGAAAGCTGATTATTGCAGCGAGGCTAGATTCATCCTCTAGGACCAGAAGCCAGTCTGTGCATCAGCCATGCTGCTCCTCTTCTCTACCTCAAAGGTTGCTTCTTTCCTTTACCCTTGTGTGGTTTACATTAAGCTCTGCATTTAATATTAAAATGTTACATTATAAACGATAAAGATTAGGCTCATTAACAATTAATAAAATACAAAAATATCATCTCTATAAAATCATGAAAAAAGTCACTTATTAAGCATAGATTATGCTAAAGATAATGAATTATACAAATATATTTTAAACAAGGGTTAGCTAGATGATGTTAATATACTATCAATATAATATGTATTAAGGCAAGTATGGTTGTGCGCATTCATATAAAATGTAAAACAATACATTGTAAATACATTGAAAGCATTAAAAGCATTAAATATTACAAATCAACTCTCACAGATATATGTGGGCTTTTCATTTGTATACCTCTTCCTCTTTTGCTTTCTCATTGAACACCTAAGAACATTGCTTTATCAAGAGATAAAACTTCAAAGCTAGTCATAAATGACAGAAAAGACACTTGCTTTTGTTTTCGACTAGTTACGACCACAAGTGAACATAGATTCCTGAATTATCCTGGGATCTCTCACATAAAGACTGTTACCTATTAAAAACACTCTTTCCTTCCTCAAAGAAGGCTGGAAACTCAGCCAGCCAAAAAGGGACAGTCACTTTTTAACCAAGTTGGAATGTACTGAGTACTGAGTTGGCAGCTTTATAAGTGAGGAGAGATCATTATCAATAAGCCATTATTTACAAAATTTACTTGTCAACAAGTAAAAAATCAAAACCAACAACCACAATCCTTAACAAATAACACCTCACCAAAGGCTGGTGGGTGGTCCACACCTGTAATTGCTATACTTTGGAGGCAAAGATGGACTACGAATTTGAAGCCAGCTTGGATGACAGTGAGACCGTGTCTCAAAAGTGAAAAAACAAACATTATGTTGAAGCCATACTCCTCTCCTTGATCACAACATCTTCCCCACTGCATTTTTCTTTCCCCTATTTCATCCCTGATGAGAGACTTCACTCATCCTTATATCTCATAGTTCCTTTCAAAATTTTCTTCACAGCCTGCACAACACCAACTGGAACAACTGGAGACCAACTGGGAATTTACTATACAGAAACTCGGGACAGAATATAGATTGATAGAGGCATCAAACCAATACAGTTCTAAGACATGGAGCAGAAATCTATGTTTTTCACTTTTAAAAATCTGCATACTCTGGCTGGAGAGATGGCTCAGCGGTTAAGGCACTTGCCTCCAGTGCTTAAGGCCCTGGGTTCAATTCCCCAGGACATGGGCCAGACCCACAAGGTGGTGGCCCTGGTTCTCTCTCTCAATCTCTCAATCTCTCTCTCTCTCTCTCTCTCTCTCTCTCTCTCTCTCTCTCTCTCTCTCTCTCTCCTTGAAAATGAATAAATAAAATATTTTTTTAAAAGTCTGCATAGTCATGACAGAGGGAACTGAGCTGATCACAGGCCCTGGCTGTGGGCAGCATTCCTGCTAAGGAACAGGGTTTCTCAGTGAGAATATCCGCACTCTGCCTGCTGTCTTTGTCACCCAGTGTCTTCCTCTTTGGTGGCCTGGAAGCTGCAGCCATCAAACCAGCTCAGCAGTCAAAAGCCAATTCTATCTTCGGAAGCTGGGCAATATTTTGAGAAAATAGAAGTGTTTTCTTCTCAGCAAGCCTGTGCACAGGAGCATTCAGGGGCGGATTTTCCGGTTTATAGATTATCCAAAATCCTTTGCTCCTTTTCCCTTGCTTTTGGCCATTTCACTGCTCATTTGCATTGCCACTGAAGGGTGGACAGGAAGTATAAAAAGCAAGAGGCAAAGCGGTTCTGCTGTGTGTTAACCCTTTGTCAACCCCCAGCACCACACCAAAAACCTCGTATGGAGAAAAGTGTAAGTACGGCCCGTTAAGTCTTCTGTTATTTGTCACTATCTGTTTTCAATTATAACTACATATTTAAAGGTCAGTGTTCATATGATTCCCTACTAATGCTATGACACATGTAAGTGATACTGGCTATGGGCAAATTTCCTCCTTCTTTTGCTGAACTCTAGAGGAAAGTACAGATTAGTTACATGACTAATTTTTGTACTATAGGAATCTGTACTGTACACTTCAAGTTTGAGAGGGGAAATTGCAATATATTTGCATTCAAGAAACCATGATCTGTGTAGTATATGGTATATGGATTACAATTCAGAAAAGATCTCATTAGTTTTATCAATGGTATAGTCACCAGATGGCCAAACCTCCCCTCCTGCTCCTTAACTACTACAGACATCTATGTTGGTGCTGATAAGGGAAAAAGAGGCACAGGGTTGACATTTTGCCTTTGGCATGACTATGTTTTCACTGCAGTTGCACTAAGGTGAAAGATTAACCATCAGAATCTAAGGGAAAAATTATAGTATAAATGATGACCATTTATAAGGGATAACCTCCTCATCGTATTTTAAGGATTTTTTCTGAAACACATATTTGTTTTAAAGCACTTTCAGACTATCATAAACCTGTCATTTATTAAACTATCACAGTTTCCAGTGCTATTGTACAATGAAATCTTCCAACTGAAATCCCAAGCTGCTCTAACTTCAACATCCCAGTAAGAAAATGTTTTCCTCAGAAGGCACCCCTCGAAATTCTTAAAGAATAAGAAATGTATCTCATTTTTATGTCAAGATGAAACATTTTATGCTTAAATATTTCTACACTATAGATCCAAACAAACATGTGTCATAGCCATCCCCTAAATTTACTGTGTATATTATCTGTGACCCTAAAAATATGTCTACTGCCCATGGAATGCATGGGTGAATATCATGATTTCTCAGTTCAGAAGCAATAAATTCCTTAAAATACCTGAAACTCATGTAACTCCATCATCAGGAAACAGAAGGGCCACTGCACTGAAGTCTGTGCATGAGGCATCACTGAGACAAAGTAGGATTTAAAAGTTGAAAAATAGGGGCTGGAGAGATGGCTCAGCAGTTAAGGCACTTGTCTCCAGTGCCTAAGGCCACCGGTTCAATTCCCCAGTACCCACATAAGCTGGAGCCACAAGGTGGTGACCCTGTTTCTCTCTTTCTCTATTTCTCTCTCTCTCTCTCTCTCTCTCTCTCTCTCTCTCTCTCTCTCTCTCTCTCTCTCTCTCTCTGCTTAAAAATGAATACAATATTTTTAAAAAGTTGAAAAATAGGGGCTGGGTAAAGTGCCGGCCATACAAGCATAAAGATCTGAGGTCAGATCTCCCAGCCCTATGTAAAGTGCTAGGTGGTGGCCCACACATATTCTCACTGCTGGGGAGACAGAGACAGTGGAATTCTCCAGAGCCAGTTAGCTGGCTGCAATGGTGAGCTCTAGGTTCAGTGATATATTCTATCCCAATAAATAAGTAGGACAGTGATTGAAAAGGACATTAGATATTGAAAACATGTGCATACACACCCACACATGCAACCCCCTCACATATATAAACATGCATACACACAAATAGCACACACAAAAAAAATGAAAAATGATGTCATTTAGAAAAAAAAAGTGGTTCTCATATAGGTCCTGCATACTTTGGTCTATATTGAGTGTTGCAGGTATATCTCAGAAAGAGAAGTCAACACTATCCCATTCTCTCCCTTCACAGCAGCAACTGAGAAGTTCTGGTCTCTGATTAGCAAGAGTCATACCACCAACAACACAATTTGTGCGTTGTAAAAATGTCAACATTATCCACAGAAAGAACCAGTGTTCTCATTTTTTAATTCACCTTAAACTACATGCAATAGCAGAGTTGGATTTGTTCTCTTATCTCAGTTTAGTTTCAAAAATGTTTTCTGTCCTTGACCTTAAAGTTTACATATCAATCTGAAATTTGGTGTCAATGGAATATGGAATTTCATTGATGTTGGTAATAACTACATTAAATGTCTGACCAATTTTACATACCCATACCAACTACATTTAACAATTAAATCTGCTTAGAAATTCCTTTAAATGTCTCTCACCATCCCTAGAAGAAGCAATGGACTATTATTTTAACAATACCTTTTGATGTCTATATTTTTATTAATTATGCTCCTCAGCTGTGACCATATCACAGCTGCCATTTTTGTCATTCATCTGTGATTCCAAATCACAGGACTTCTCTCCTCTTACTGTTCATGCACTTCATGTTTACACAACAATTAATAGATATAACTAAGCAGAACTGTTCAGGCAACATTTAGTTTTCACAAAGCAAATATTTGTAAAGACTGGATAGTGCTGGAAATAACCAAGAGCACAGAAAAAAAAATTGGTCTCCTACTGAAAGTCTCCCAGTAATAAGGTACTCTACTTGGAGATACTACATCAGTGTGATACACCCACTTGGAACAGTATTAATAGACCTATGAAAGAGATAAGATCCAGTTTGATAAAGCTGAATTGTGAGGTTAGAGAATTTACATTTGCTTTCTTCATTTTCACTTATGACTAAAAATCTGTATTACAAAGAGAAGGGAAATATCCATAAAAGGCAATATTCAAATGTTTCACTGAAAATTAACATAATGTGATTCTTTTCATTTATTTAATTGTTACAATGAAAGGATAGCCATGTATAATAACTATTTTTTAATGAAATATCTCTGAGTTATTTAAACAAATCAAATACATGACAGAATTTACTTAGTGGAAATCTCCATCAGTTCAAATGAGTTTATTCTAACAAGAGAATTTTATGCTATTTGAACACCATCAAATAAGAATATTACATTTTCCTAAAAATTAGTACATTACCTAAAAACTTATTCTTTTTGTAATGGAATATTAATGTACTTTAAACTGGAATCCATTCACAATTTCAGTTAATAAAGTTCTACAAAATTTGAGTGGAACCTGGGAAACTAAATGAAACAAAATACAGAACAATATAGCATAATTGGGAAGAATACATAATCAATGCAGAATAACTAGTTGGAAAGCAAACATAAACTTCTCTTTCAAAAGAGTTGCAGAAGGTTAGACCCAATAATATCACAGGACAGAACACTACAGTTAAAAAGTTAAAATATTGTTGTTACTGTTCAAATATTTCCCATGCAAACTCAAAGAAACAAATAAGTTTAAAGAGGAAGAGATAGCTTAAAATACTCTAATAACTTCCTTATTATTTTTACTTAAAAAAGGCATCATGAAAATTACTCTATATCCAAATTCCCAGTTAAGAAAGTGACAGACTTCTGTCAAAGCTCTTGAATGCCTGCCCCAGGCCTAAGGCCCTGTTGCTGAAGAAATCACAGAGAGTCATTAAACAACACCAAGAGATCCTTCTAGATCCACAATGGTAACCAGCTCCCAGATGGTAGTATATGTAGCATTGGAAGGTGTTGCATGAGCTGCCAGGGGACATTGGTCAATGATATTTGGAGAAAGCAGAGACCACTGACATATAATATAGGCAGTTGTCACAAGAATGCTTAATACATTGTTATATGGAAGAGCCCAGCAAGTCAAGAAGTACTCATCTGTGCAACTAACTGGCTAAGAGATCCACCTTAGTGACAGGGAACCCTTACTTGGAACTGGGATCCATGGCAAATTCTTATGGGGACCAAGAACCTGGCTCCTAGGGGAAATCCCCACTATCAGAGAGCTACAGAGAGGTGACACCCATTAGGAGCTAGCCATAGTACCAATGCTTGTCTCATTTAACCTATATTGATCTCACTCTCGGATGGAGATTCTGTTTGTATTTTTCAGAAGACATTGAGAGAGCAGGGGACAACTCAATTCTACCAACAAGACATTGGATGATGGCTGACATCCTTGCAGGAGACAAACCACACCTAGCCTTCACACAGGGCCCAAATGAAACCAATGAGAAGGTCAATGGAGACAGACACCAAAGATACTCAACACAACCCAGGGCAAAGATCCAGAGATACTTAAGATCCCAACAACAAAGCATCCTCAAAACTCACCAACCATGACTCAGAGAACTGAGCAGAAGAGGGAGTGGAAAGAAGAGCCATGGTGGGGAGAATATCCAGAGACATTGCCCCCCTCAGCAGCAATGCACAAAGGGGGGAGAAAAAAAGGAAATAAAACTGGATACCTCTGGTACAGTTCATACCCCCTAACCTATGGACAGATCCAGTATGTGCACCGAGGAAGGACTCCAGTGGATAGGGGACAGAGAGGAGAGAAATGGGAAACATTCACAAGATTTGTTCATACAATGTATATATTTATTCATAATAAAGATAGTAAATAAAAAAGAAAGTCATCTCTTCCTTTATTTCATATTTATCATTGCCAACACACTTCATTGCTCTCTCATGGCAAAACTCCTACAAATAGATCCCTTGAAATCAATATCTCAAACAATTTTGTCTCACTGAAAACAGTTTCTTCAAAGATTATCTTTATCCTCAACATTTCTCAATCCAGTAATCAAGCCTAAATTTTTTATGCACACATCCTGACACCAATTTGAGAAATCCTTCCATGGCTTTTCTTCTAGAACCCAGCATGCTGCTCTCTTCTTGGACCCCTCTTACTCTCTCACCCTTATATTTAGAAATGTGTTTTCGTGTAGTTCTGCTAAATACACTTCTTCCTCACCCAGTGATGAGTGACCATTTGTACTCTGATGAATTCCAAATGAATAATTAAAACCCACAAATCATTTCTGAAGTACAGACTCATATAATCAACTGTAAAATTATAGTCTTAATTTTCACATCAAATAAATATATAAAGTATATTGAATACCTTTTTTAATATTATATTTATTTATTTATTTGAGAGAGTGAGAAAGAGGCACAGAGAGAGAGGGGGAGGGAGAGAGAGACAGAGAGAGAGAGAGAAAGAGAGAGAAAGACAGAGAGAGAGAACTTGGGCATATCAGGTCCTCCAGCCACTGCAAAGGAACTCCAAATATAAGTGTCACCTTGTGCATCTGGCTTTCTGTGGGTACTAAGGAAATGAACTCAGGTCCTTCTGCTTTGCAGGCAAAGGCCTTTACCACTAAGCCATCTATCAAGCCCCTTGAATCCCATTTTTCTTTCTATCTAAAATGTGCTGACTTCCCCCATTTTCCGATTTTTATAACAGGAAGACATTTCAGCCTTGAGCTCCCAGAAAATCCTTTGCAAGACTTCTTACCTTCCCTTAATTTCTCGCACATGATCAGTGTGCCTTAGTGCCTTGCCTTATAGTCACTGCTATTGTAATGTCCTCTGCTTAAAACTCTGAATGAAACCTTCACATACCTCCTGCCTTTTCCCTCAGCCACTTTTTTTCCTAAGAGAATTCTTCAAAAATATTTTATTCATTTATTTTAGAGGGAGAAAATGAAGAGAGAGACAAAGAAACAGACAGACAGACAGACAGAGGGACAGACATAGAGTAAGTTTGGCCACACTAGTGCCTCCTGCCACTTCGAAGGAACTCCAGACACACATGTCACTTTGTGCACTGTACTTTTGTGGGAAATGGGGAATTAAACCAGGGCATCAGACTTTGCAATCAAATGCCTTTGACCTCTCTGCCATCTCTCCAGACCATCTCCTAAAATAATTCTTAACACGCCACCCTACCCAACACAGAGTACTTTATCACCTGGAAGTCCCTCTTTTTTCTTAGTAGCATTCACTATAAACAAAGATTATATCATATTTTCTCATTTATCTAGTGGATACCCTCATGGAAATATAAAACTCTTAAATACAAAGGCATAACTTGTTGGTTCAAAAGTTTAATTCTGGAACCTAAAGACATGCAACATTCAGAATAAATGTCTGCTGAATGAAATGTATATAGAATAAGACCCTTGTTGCTCTGTTATTTCATGAATACTAACTTCCAGAATTACAATGATTCTGATAATAAAACAAGGATTATATTCAAAATTGCTTAGGAAAAATCAGATCCATCAATTAAATATTTATTTAAAAATTTATACTTGGAATTACTTTCAAGTAAAAGAAACATCATAATTCCTATCTGAAAAAAATTTGATTTTTATAAATGAAAACTACATAATAGACCAGACTCAAGAGTCATTTAAGAAATTTGAGTGCACCTGGAGAGACCTTGTGTGCTCAGCTGCAGACACCTTTGAGCTTTCCCCCATCTATTAGGATACGTCCAGGAAGTCAGACCAGCCTTTGCTTCATACCATGACTACTTGCCAACAAGCAGCAGGGTAAAAGCATAAAAGCTGGAATGGGAACCCAGCAACAGGAAGAACTTTAAATTGGTTATTTCTTTATGCTCTTTAGCTTGGTGTGCTTTTGGTCTACAAAGTATACAGTCCAGTGTAGATGGGGCCAATTAGAATGTAACAAGTTCCCCCTGGAGTAGTTAAAGAACACTTGTTGGTGATGCACTGTGAGTGACAACTTAGTATTTAATACAATCTACAAGAAAAAATAAAATAGGCTGGAGAGATTGTCCAATGATTAAAGGTGCTTGCTTGTAAAGCCTGACTGCCCAGTTTCAAGACCCCAGTACAAATACAAAGACATTAGCACAAAGAGGCACATATGGGGGAGTTCTTTTGCAGTGGCAAGATACCCTGGAGTGTCTGCAAATCAATCTCTCTCTCCTCTCTCTCTCCCTCTCTCCCTCTCTGCAAATCAATCAATCTCTCCTCTCTCTCTCTCTGCAAATCAATCTCTCTCCTCTCTCTCTCTCACACACAAACACACACACACACACACACACACACACATATATATATATATATATATATATATATATATATATATATATATATATGTTAATTTTTTTAAAAAAGGAAAAGGCCAGTTCTCACAACTTGAAAGCAGAGCTATATAGACATTTGATGAACAAATATAGTTCTTATTTGCACCAAAAATAAAGAAATATTTATTCCCAGGGGTTTTGAAGTTTATTGATTATAGTTTTATTTGTTTCTAATTCCATCTTGCATTTTAATTCATTCTGAAATTAGCTATTAATTATATTTCTGTGAATCAATTTTGACTATGTCTCTGCTTGCAATTTAGTTTTGATATTCTTCAAAGACAAAATTCTGTCTACATTTTAGTTCACATAATTTTATAGCTTAAATGAAATTGAGTTAAGAGTTTATTTAAAAAGACTAAATAAATTAGGTAAATATTGAATATTGCTCTCTGAGATTTAGATACAATCAAGAAAAAATGGAATCTAGCGTGTTTCTTCATTATCTCTTAATGTTACCCTCAAGTTTTGCATAGTCATCTGAAATTTGTGTTCCCATATGATTGCTAACATTCATCAATGGAAGTGACTAGAATCCACAGATATAATATTCAAGACTCAAATTATTTTAATAATTGTCTGTATTCTCTGCTTATCAATCTTGTTACTTAATTTTACTCTGAATTTTATAAGGAATTATTTTATATAATAATTAATTGATAATAAATGATGGCATGGGACAAAGTCTAAAAGAATGAGAGAAACTTTTTGTTTAACCTAATGTCACATTCTCTGTAATTACGCAATTTTAGTAATGCTCACAGTAAATTATCAGATTGCAGTTTGACTTAAATTTCACCTTCTATTACTCTTATAATAGGCTATGGCAGAAGTGAAATTATACTTCTGTAAAAGCAATTAAAGAAAAAGAGAAATTATTAAGTCAAAGTAGACCTTGGTATTATATGGCCAAATAATCCCAGTGGTTGTAGTAATAGTGGTGTGTAGGTCATACATCTGTGAAGCATTGATATAATGTATACAATCTCATGTTATCCAGACAAAAATATATGAAACCCTACATCATGATTCACAAAACACATAGTGTTCAGGCACATCTGCATCTCTGTTGGTGTGTTCTTCTAAAATGTCTGTTTCATGTTGACATCACGTGTTTCTATGTGCTTCAAGTCACAAATACCAGTAAGTTTTTAACCTCCATAGGTAAGAAGAACTTTCCCAGATAGATACTGACTAGGAAATTATTTATTCACTAATGTCTGTTGATAACAACACTTCTGAGCATTACTACTAACTTCCTGGTGTCTTAGTTTACTGTTTTTTTTTTTTTTTTGGCTTTCATCCAGAGTAGTAAGAAAGTATTTTTTAATTTGTGGAAAAATTACATCATTGAGTCTAACTAATTAATGTACTGCAAAACTATCATGTATGGATATAATCTAGAATAAGATGCATCTATGAAGAAGACAAAAGGTAATATATACCTTCTTGCTTTGAAAACAAAAACCACCTGTATCATACCCTATCACAAACCTAATTAAATGTTTTTACTCTGAGAAGTTAAAAATTACATATAGTTTTCAAGTAAGAGTACAAAAGAATAGTTCAGAATGAACTGGCAGCTAATGGCAAACCTGTCTTTACAGGCCACAAATGTATTTTCTAATAAACGCTGTGGTTTTAGTAACATGGAGTATTGATGCTTAGTGCATTTTTATCTTGAATCTGAAACATGATGACCCAATACAAGTGTGAATATCTCATTCTTGCAGTAATGTAATTATAAGCATGGGAAAGAAGAAATTTTCTGGTTTAAAATGTAGGGTTTGAACATTGTAATATTCCATTAAGATAAATTTATAATAAGGTCAAACAATACTTGGAGGTCAGAAGTGAAGGAAATTCACCTTTCACTGACCTTACCACTCCAATTGCTGTCTACATTTCTGTAGGTCAAAAGTTAGTCACTTTGATGTTACTCATATTTGAATTAAAATTTCTAGAGGAATTAGGAGATATACATCTCATCTGGACTAGAAAGCAAATATCCTTGTTATAATGCTTCTTAGCCATGCCCTGGGTGAAATCTTTGACACTGACTAGCTTCATTCACATCTGCCTTGTTCTTCAAAGAACTGTGTTCATCATACAGTAGAGAAACAGTAAGGCATGCATCCTATCATGTTCCAAAACTTCACACAATTTATGCAGAACTTAAGGAACAAATAGTGCCTGTAACAAAAGGAGAGAAACACACTGAGATGTACAATACAGAGAGTTCCTGATGAACTTAAACATTCTTGGAGTTTCCAGTGCAAATAATATAAGAAAAGGGAAATGTTTGGGGAAAGGCACAGTACAGCTTTGGGGAATGTTTTTCATATTGTATTTAATAAAACTGACCTCAGTTCAAAAGTAAGGACAAGTTATACTTTCAATTTTCTATCTACTATTGCTATTACTGTATTGACTCATTTTATCAACTCAAATTTGTATCTTACACCTTCCCATGATCTAAATATTCTAGGAATTATCTTTGGCTTCTCATAATTTCTGTGTTGATTATGATCTCAGGGGGTGAAAGGCATTAACTGCTTATAAGAAAACATGGATAGATACTTCTTTTCTACTCCTTGTTGTCATAAGATATTTTGTTATGACTGAAAACAGCCAAAATATACTAGTGATGTATGTATTGTATGAATAAGTACAGTAGTTGAATGTCCCCTTAGAGAGATATACAATGGACTATAGCTGATTGGCAATCATTTCTGAACTAGATAAAGAAATGAGCATGCATTACATTGTTTAAAAAATGAGATCCTTCATATTACATATGAAGGAAAACACAGACTGTGCAGTTGACTGGAAGTGCCACCTAATCCCTGCTTAATTAAAGCAGTAGTCTAAACTCCTGTTGTGTTGAGGGAGTAAAGAGTGTGGGACGACTGATGTATGAGGAAAATAGCAGTCAGCGTGCCTAATCTCAAAGACTTGGGAGCTTTCTAGCTACATAAATCAGAGCGACTTCTGAATAGCCTCATAAAACACCGTGTCATTGCCATTCCACTCACGACTTCTTGGTTCTTCCTACAGCATGCAGATCATTAGGAAACTTCTAAGCAATCAAGTAATGTGGGTCTGATGAAATTACTCAATCAATGCACAGGCTCAAAGTAGAAGCAGAATTCAAACTTGTATAGTTTGTATATGTCAAAAGGCCTCTTTCTTTTTGCAAGACAGAAGATTACAATGGAGGTGATTCCTTTTAAAACACTATGCACATGTGTGTGTGTCTGCATATGGACTGAGCAAATAATATATGCTTCTATTGAGTGCTTCTACAATATGATCAACAGAAGGTTAAAAGTAATTATACCACTATGCTTTTTTATTAGAATAAACATATTTTCATGCCAAACACTATAGTTCAATCTTGTGATTATAGTGATATGACGTATTCAATAAAACCAGAAATTTTAAACTATGTAACTGACCCTTATAAATTGTCTGCATAAAGGAAAAAGAAAGAGAAAAATGTGAGAATTTTCACACTCATCACATGATTCAATACCAAAGGACTCAGTATTTAAAGTAACTACTATAAACAATGACTTTTTATCTTTCCAGTGTGACTAAACTATCTATTGCAGCCTCTTCTTAAACACATCACAGGAGGCTAAGGAAAACTTTCATTTTTGCATACTTCTTTATAGCTCTAGAGTTGAAATATTACCTTTCCCTACGCTTTCAGTGTTTTGATCCATATAGTCCTGATACATCCTAATACATCTCACCAGCATCATATTTCTCATATTACTTAAATGAAAGTAATCACCTTTTACAGAATATTCATTATTTTTCCTCTTCAACCAAGTAATACACACAAATTAGCCACCTTTCAGTATATTATAAAAGATATTAAGCTTTTAAAACTGCTAACTTTATTACAGAACTAGGTAGTCTATAGAAGAAGCTAATTCCCTTGTCTAATGTACTAATTACTTTCATGTCAAATTAATTGAGAAGAAAATATTTCTTTAAGTGGATAATTCACAGCAGATGTGTACAAACAGATTTCTAAAGAGATGTGTAATTTGTACACAGGTCCTTTTTAAAAGTGTGGCTATGAATAAGTAAACCATGTCACTCTGGTAGCCAACAGAATGCAACATTAAACAAAATACAACACTTGTGTTCTATTTTCAACCAAATTCTCAGGCTGCATTGCAAAAGAGTAGTATGCTCTATTAAACAATAGCAAGCTATAGGTGTTTGTAAAGAAAGCCCTCACCACAGACCACCGAATAAGTACTAAAAAGCATTTATATACAACCCTGAGGGGGGATAAAAACCATAAGTCAGACACCCCTCATCATAAAATGAATATGAAGGTCAGATGATTATTCCCGGACATCCCTGGTCATCATTCACAAGCAGACATAAATGCATGTCATTTCTGTAAGGGGAGCATAGTTCATTTCCGAACTCTTTGCAGGACATCACTGAACCCCTCAATGAGATCATAATTTCACCCTGAAAAGTTCTGAGCCTACAGGCACTGTTCGCCCCCAGGCAAAATGGGATCCAGCAGGCAAGCTATCTAATGCTTAATTTACTTAATGCACAAGTGCAGGGCTTGCTGCATCCTGACCTCATTACCCCTAGCACAGAGCACACAGTTCCATTGATATAAATGATAGAGCATGGCAGACATGTTTACAAGGATAAGCCAGAGGGGGAGGCCTGGGATAAGAGTGTCCACTATGGACACTCACACCAGACAGCAGAGCCCCTTGCCTGGAAGAGCGCAACTGCCACCTGCAGCTGATTCACCCAACAGACGTGTGTGTGTGTGTGTGTGTGTGTGTGTGTGTGTGTGTGTGTGTGTGTGTGTGTTCCAGCACACTGGTTGGCAGAAGGGCAGGGGACAGAAAGGGGGAAAGCTATGACCCATCTGTCGCCTCAATTTGCAGAACACACATCCGTGTGGACAGATAAAAGTCCTAGTTCGATGCCCGGAAAAATTCCCCAAGAGGCGTTTCACTGCATCCCAGCAAAGAACCTTGCTTGCCCTAGGAGGCGATTTTTCTAAAAGGAAATCGTCGCATTAACGCAGAAAAGGCTGCAAAACCGTGTCTGTTCAGATCTCACGGATTAGCAAGTGAGAAGAGCAGAGCCCAGGGCATGACAATGACGCGCAGCCCACCGCCCCGCCCCGCCAGCCCCCGGCCCGCCGTCGGGGTGTCCTTAAGAGGGACCCCCAGCATCCTGGAGTGGCCGGCGGAGCCTCCCTCCGGAGCGCCCAAGCCCCGGAGGGGTCCGCAAGGTGGCCCCGATGGCGGCCTGGAGCCGCGGCTCCCCACGGCTCCCCGCGGCTCCCGAGCGCCCAGGGCCCGGGGAGCGTGGGCCCCGCGGCGAGGCTCTGGCTGGGGTCCCCAACCCCGCCGCCACACGCGCCTGCCACCGGGTCTACCAGCCTAGCAGCCGGAGGACCGACCGAGGGGAGCCAGGCTGGGGGCGCCCGGCGCCCCGCAACGTGGCACCGGGGAGCGGAGCCTCGGCCTGATCACGTTGCAAAACCACCTGTTCGATCCGGGGAGCTCCCCACCCCACCCCCACCCCTGCGCTTCCCTCCTCGCAGGTGCCTCCAGCGTTCCCAAAAGCAGATTTTTTTCTTATGCCTCAAATGTGCATTCCGAAAGAACAGGCAAGGTAGAGCCGATTAAACTTCCTTTCCCCCACTCATGCACACTTGGAAGCCCGCACTCCCGGCACACACGCACCCTGTGGCCAACGCGAGCCCCCCACGCGCCCTGCGCGCACGCATACAACCCACCGCCACGCCGAGACAACCAGCGCGGCTCGCGGCTCCACCGCCTGGTGCCTGCGGAAAACCGAGAGCGTGTGAGCCCAGGGCAGCGGGCAGGGGCACCCCGAGGGCGGCCTCCCCGGGTGGGAACGAAAAGTGGGCGCACAGCGCAGCGCCGGCCCCGTCTTACCGATGTGGATGATCGAATCCGCTCTTGCCGAATCCCAGGTTCGAGACCACCAGACGGACAAAACCAAGAGCCAGGGGAAAACTTCCATCGCCTCCGATGCTGATCCACTCGGACGATGAAATTTCCTTCCACGACCGATGATAGGCTTTGAACCAGTCCAAAGAGTTTGATGTCACGATGGAGTTGAGCGCAGATTTTTTTCTTCTTTCTCCTTCTCTATTCCTATCGCCCGCCCGCTTGCAGGAGCCCAGGCTTTTCTCGTGGCCAAGCCAGGCAGAGGAGGATGCGCACGGGAGCCCGGCCTCGGGAACCCTCCTTCCCAAAGCCCTGTCACTTGGAGGGGAATTTTGGCATCGCCAGAGTTCTTCGCAGTTTGGCTTTTGGAAAAGGGAAAAAAAAATGTATCCAGTCTTGGCTCCTTCCTCTCTCTCTCTCTCTCTCTCTCTCTCTCTCTCTCTCTCTCTCTCTCTCTCTCTCTCTCTCTCTCTCTCTCTCTCTCGGGCAGGGGGCGAGAGGCTGGAGCTCAGACGATCCCCATGGCTGCGCGGGGGGCCGCGGTCGGTCTTGGGTCCCGGGTCCTCCGCAACTTCCAGCACCCCCTTCTCGCCGGATGTGCCCCCCGCCCCGCCCCTCCCCCACCCGCGGCGCCCCCCACCCACCCACGGCCCCCGGGGCCCGCAGTCACCGCTGCTCGCCGCCAAAGTCTAAGTGCCAGGGAAGATCAGAGATGCCAAGAGGACCAGCCAGATTCCAGCAGGCAGGGCCGGGGAGGAGGGGGGGAGAGAAGAAAGCCCTTTCCAGGAGGGGTTAAAAAAAAGTGAACTTCAAGGTAATGCAGATAGTGATGCAGAGAAAATCCCGTTCCTGCGCGAGGCGGGCCGGGCGGGCGCGGCGGCCGGGGAGTTGCGCCAGGCGCAGCGGCGGGCCAGGCCGGCGCAGGGAAGCCGCCCGCCGCGGGCTGCAGGAGGCTCCGCTCGCTCGGAGGCGGGAGGCGGCTCTCCCCGGGCGGGATGCGGGAAGGCAGGCAGGAGCGAGCCTGGCAGCTTCAGCACCAGCCCCACGTTGCCTAGAAATGGATCACCTAGGAGAAGGAGCGAGTCCGCGAGAGCGCGGTGCTGTCAGGCGGAGAGAGAGGGGGAAACCGAGAGGAAGAGCGTCTCTCTAATAACCACCTCCTCCCCCTATCTGCAATACAAGGGAGAAACAAAATAGTGCTCTCATTTCCCTAGGAATCTTCAACCAGGACTGAGAAAGGCAGGATTGTAAGAGAACAGGCTTTGAAACCTCCACCCCCTCCAGTTTTTTTTTTTTTTTACTAGGTTAAAAGCAACCCAAAAAAACCACCCCATTTATTTAACCTTTCTATCCTCCAACAGGTATCTGACTTCTTTTTTTTTCCCCCTAGTCTTTGCCTGAAATTAGTCACATTGGCTGAGAACAAATTAGGGACACCTGGTCACTTAGGGAAAAAGAGACCTAGAAAGCTTTTAATGAGATTTCAATTATAAAGTTATAAAAAGGAAAGGGCGTGCTAATTACCTTTTATACATTGATTTCATTCTCTTTTTTTTCTTTTTTTGTCTCCAGTGTATTTCTTTAAGGCAATCAGGAAACAGAATTCTGAAATCCTATGTGTGGATAAAATTTATCTATTACAATAGAGACATTGAGTGTTTTAAATATAATTTAGTAAAACAAAATAAAAGCATCAATGGCCAAACTATTTTAATCAGTGACTTAATAAGATAGACAAATAAATCAAATGGGGAAGTTCCCTTCTTCCCTGGGAAGAGCTGAGGAAGTGCTCAGTGACTGGCTACCAGCCTCCAGTGAAGTAATGACCTACAAGCTTATGCCCTAATATAAATTCCTGATCATTGTGACTTCCTTTCTTGTAAGGATTAGCTTATATCCTACAAACCTTGCTGCAGAAGGGAGAATGCAATCAAAGTGTCTAACTAAGGTCAGATCTTATGGGTCCTCATAATACTTCAATTACAACTATAGTCCTTCGGGAATGTTGTAGCCTTGGGTTTATGGATACCACTCTTCATCCTGTCAGAACCAGCCCACACTTCTGAGATAAGTGAAGCTCTAACCTCCTTCTCTGAACTCTGTTCTCTAGGACCAGTGAGTTGGGTCATTATCTGCACACAATTATCTTTTCTCGCCTCTGGATATCATCTTCCATTCATCATGCATTTCTTCCCTGGATGTTCCATAAATGCTGTATTCATGTTAACATATATCCTTGGAGTGCACAGATTCATCCTCTCCCTCACCAATGTGTCCAATCATTCAACATGGAATAAATCCTTACACCTTCTATGCTCTTACAAGACAGTCTACCTTTCCACCCATGTCTTCCTCAAAGGCCAGAGTATATGCACATTTATTAAAAACAGCCAGTTACAGAGACCAATTTGTTGAATTTAAGTGTAACTGAGGCCTGAAGGTCCTACTACCCAACAAGTCCACCAAAAGAATCTGGTAACCAAAGATTGTTGGAGAAGAAAGTTTTATTCCAGGCTGGACTGGGAAAATGTGGAAGGAAGGATGGAATGAGAAAGAAAGAGAAAGAAAGAAGGAAGGAGAGAGAAAGAAGCAAAACCAGTCTCCACTTTCCATTATTTATTTTATTAATTAATTAATTTCTTTATTTGTGTGTTAGAGAGAGAGAGAGAGAGAGAGAGAGAGAGAGAGAGAGAGAGAGAGAGAGAGAGAGAGATGGATGCACTAGGGCCTCTATCCTTTGCAAAGGCACTCCAGATTCATGCATCACCTTGTGCATGTGACACTGGGGAATTGTATCTGGGTCCTTAGGCTTTGCAGGTAAGCACCTTAATTGCTGAGCCATCTCTCTCCAGCCCCATTCTCCACTTTCAAAAATGGAAATTGTCTCAGAGATTCTTATGGGGCAATGGGTTGAACATGTACTTGGAAAAAATTTTTTTTCTCTGAGCTCCTTTAAGAGTGAAGACTTGCTCTCAAGGACTATATTTTCCTCTCAGTTGACACCATTTCTTCATTTCCCCCATTATTATATACAGGCTCAATATTGATTAAAGTTATGCGGTTATTGATGTCATCTTCCAAGGGTCCTATTGCACTTTCATGAATTCTGCTTTATTGATTCAGAAGACTAAGTGTAAAATGGTTACAACCCATAGAATGTAGGGTTTTTGTAAATGGTGATGATTCATGTATTCATTATAGCTAGAAAAAATTTTGAAATAGCCTTTTAAATGGGATGAAAATTATGTTTTAGAACCAGAGACATAGGTGGGTATTCAAAGCAATAGTTGGAACCATCTCAATTTAACAAATATTGTTCTTATAAATGTCTAAGTAGAGTGACCTTCATATCATCTCATAAACCTGCTTTAGGCATTTTCATTGTCCTCAAATGCACCAATTTAGTAGTTTTCAATCATAATTACATTTTTCATATACCTGTGAACCCTTGCAAAGTTATGATGTAAACTTTTGGTTGTTCGTTTTAAGATGAATTAAATCAGAAACTCCCAGGCTTGGCACCTAATCTATAAGGAACATATTTCAAATTTCTGTAGGTAATTCTAACAGGCTTCCATAATTAAAGAACCACATTCTAATAAACATTTAAAATAACCTTACTGAATATCACAAAAGCCCATTTACAAATAGTAAATTTGTAAAAAAAAAAAAGTGGGAGTTGAGTAATGAGTAGACATTTAAAGAAGTAAAACAAGAAAGTGGGTGAAAAAATAAAGTGTAACTTTGGCTTACTGACTTTAAATACAATATTAGTTATCTATCTTTTCACTGTCCAAATAATTTCTTCCTAGTGATTCCTATTGAATGAGCTGTGTTTGGAATATAAATCTAACTACACATTTAAACAATAGACCACTATATTTTCCATTTTAGAGAATTTTGGTAGTTGTGATACATTGGTTAGTTCAAAACAAAGATGTAAGTCAAATTATCCTTACCAGCCATAAAGATATATAACATATGAACTGGTCCCCTCATTTATTGTGTACTTATTTGTTACTGTAAAGGGGATTGAGCTGGGTGACTCATATGGTAGGCCAGCGAGCTCTCTACCACTTAACTTAGGTTCACTTTTTGAGAAAGATTCTCACAAATTACCCAGAATTTGTAATTCTTCTGCCTCACCCTCCTGAAAAATAAGATTATAGGCATGTGACAGGAGACAATTTATGTGTGTTTCTTTCTTTTTCTTTTTATTTAATATCTTGATTATGAATAAATACATAGATCATATGAACAAATCTTGTGAAGGTGTCCCCATTTCCCGCCTCTCTGACCCCTACCCACTGTGGTCCTTCCTTGGTGCACATACTAGATCTGTCCATAGGTTGAGGAGTTATGAATTGTACCAGAGGTAGCCACTTATGTGTTTCTCTCTCTCTCTCTTTCTCTCTCTCTCTCTCTCTCTCTCTCTCTCTCTCTCTCTCTCTCTCTCTCTCTCTCTCTCTCTCTCTCTGTGTTTTCACTTTCTTTTTTTCTCTCTTTAGAGGAGGGAGTGAATTGCATACAAAAATTTGGACTGAAATTTGTAAGAACCGTGTCTTTATTTTTTATATATAGATAAGACTCTCTTGCTGAAGATATCACAGGCTGCTGTCACAACAGCAAGAGACTCCTCTGTATCCAGAATGGAGCCAGCTCCCAGATGGCTAGCTTGTAGAGTGCTGGAAGGTACTTCATAACTAGCCAGGGGAAATTGACCATTAATATTAAGAGAAAGCAGGGGACACTGCTATACAAAACCCACCAATGGTATGAAAATGTGGAGGACAATGCTATATGGCAGAGACCAGCAAGGCAAAAAGTGCTCATCTGTGCAAAAATGGTGCTTAACCTAGGTGAGTAATCAATGGCTCTCTGCTTGGCTAAGAGATCCACTCAGTGACATGGAAAACTTAGCTGCAACAGAGATCCAAGCAAATTCTCATGGAGACCAAGAACCTGGACTCCAAGGGGAAGCCCCCACTACAGAGTAACTACTCCTAAATTAACTAAGTTTGTCCTATTTAACCTACACTATCTCACTCTCCCTTGGAGATTCTGGAGATTCTGTTTATATTTTTCAGAAGGCTGTGAGAACCATGCACAACCCAGTTCCACCAAGACCTTAAATGATAGTCGTCTCCCAGGCAGGAGGTGAACCACCCCTACCTCATCGTCTAGGATCCACATGAAGCCATAAAGGAAGTGGCAGATGCCTCCATAGCAAGTCAGACAACCTATGAAAAGGTAATGGAGACAGAAAGTGAAGATACTCAAAATTGTCCAAAGCCGAAACCCAGAGACACTTAAGGCTCAACAGTAAAGCAGATTAAAACTCACCCTCCTTGGCTCAGGGAATTTTGTGGAAGAGGAGACAGATTGCTTGTAAGAGCCATTGTGGGGGGAATAGCCAGAGGCATTGCTCACCTCCAAAAAAAATGTCTACTGCTTCCATAATTCATAGCCCTCCTTCCCATGGAACATTCCTGAAATCCCGCTGAGGAGGGTCCTCTGTGAATTGGGGGAAGGGAGGATGAAAGTGGGGTACCAACATAAGACTGGTTCATACAGTGCTTCTAATAATTAATAATTAATTAAAATAAATAAAAATAAAACCTTGCATCAAACCATAAAATCTAGAAATAAAACGATTCTTTTTTACTCTTAGTTTAAAAAATCAATATGTCATGTATTTCCATATGAAATTCATATTTGACATATTTTGTCATATTTCTAATCAGCTTGACTTTCTATTTTGTTAAGTACATTGTGATATTTGTACACTAGTTCAAAATTATTAAGTGATGCCTCCCACTTTCCTCCATTTATTCCTTTGTTTTTATCCTTCTAGGTAGAGTTCTCAATTATTTTTTTTCAGAGCTTTCCATAAATCTGTGAGACTACCCTATCACAGAAATTAACAATTTCTTCTAACTCAGTGAAATGAAAATTCCTACCAAATTATATCACTGTGTTGATTAGTGCCTGTTTTACTCAACCCATCTGTTATTAAATTTAATTCAGGTGAAAACTTAATTTCAAAACCTTTCACTGTCCATGACGAGCTGTGATATTGAAAATCTAAACAAGGGGACTTATATATTTAGAGAGAGAGAGTGTGTGTGTATGTATGTGTTGGCAAATCTCACTTCTAGTTAGTTACTTTTTCTCTCATGTGTGAAGGCTGATGTGGAATTTCACATGGAATATTAATAAATATAACATTGGCTGAAGGAAATGAAGTGACTTGTAACCCCGAGGGGCACAGAGATTGGCCCCTCATTACATTATATCCTGTCCCCACAAGATGGCAGCCATGCTTGATGGAGACATAATCACCCTGCTTTTCAAATAACTCAACATTCACTTGTCTCCCAGAGAACAATTAACTCATACTAACCAAGTAAGCTTAACATTTCAAGAAAATTGTTTTATTTGATTGTATCAAGTTTTTTATTTACTCTGAAACTTTCAAACTGAAGTGATCGATTTCACTTACAATGCTCATATGACAATTTTTCATTAACATTTTGTTTGATTTCTTCAGTTAGGAATTAATTCTAACTTGCCAAAAAGCAATTATGAGAACATTGCCAAGCACCCTTATAACGAAAATATTCATAGTACAGGACATTATTCTATTAATTAATATATTTGGTATATATTAAAAGTCCAAAAACAAGGTTAATTTAAATATTGACTTTCTAAAGAAAAATATTTGCTCATGTTGAAGTGAGGACCTGTGCTTTGTCTTGGAATAGACCGTGTTTTTCATTTATTTGATTGATTTTGATGAGGCTCATTAGTTGAATGAAATACCTGATATGTCAAAAGCAAAATGAGCACATGATGTCAACTCCAGTGACTATCAGTTATCATTTTAGTTCCTAAAATAGAACTCAAATTTTATTATGCTCCTTTAATACTTATTTTAACTAGGAAATTTACAGAAATACTTTTTTTCTGAATTTATCAATGATGTGGATTCAAAGTATGCCTGTGAAGTATGCTTCAGATAATAAACTATACATCATTGTTTGATATATGCATTGTATTTATAGTACCATATATCATGAAGAAATTGTAGTTAAGTAAACAAAATCTTGATTTGTGCAATGCAATTTTATCTGTACCTGAACAAAATCAATTTAAGGAAGAAAGGGTTTATTTCTCTATTCACTTCCAGAGAGCAGTAACCACCATGGTTAAAAAAAAAAAATAATGTTTTGCAGGAACGGGAAACAAATGCTACATTATCCCATCAGTAAGGAGGAAGTAGAGATTGTACAGATTGATGAATGCGGAATATCCAGCTTTTTTCCCATTTTAATACAGTCCAGTAACCCAGCCCACAGGAAGGTGCTACCCACAGTCAGGATAAGTCCTTCCATCTCATCTAACCTTATCTAGAAAATTCCTCAAACATATGGCCAGAGAATTGCTTCCATGATGGAATTAATGATAGGATTCTATTATCCATGATAGGATAATACTGATGATAGGGTTCTAAATCCTACAATTCGACAATCAAAGATTAACCCTCATAATGACTTAGAGATGTTTTGGAAGTCATAAACTTTTATTCATCATTCCCACAAACTGATGGTGGGCTTCAGATTTTCACTAAGAAATACATGAATGAAAAAATTAGTAATGTAAAACATAAAATGGAAATATTTAGATATGGTGTATGATTACATGGATTATATATGTAATATGAGTCATCATCTTAATTCACTCAAAAATATGAAGACTACTGAGTTATCCAAGTTACTGAGCCATAAGATCTATTCACCTATTTATCATTCTCACTGTTTACAACACAAGTAATTGCTATATGCTTGATCGAAGGAAAGGCAAAAGATATCATCAAAGGTATCTTTGAAAGATGTCATTAGAAATTATCTGAGCAACAAAAATCCAAATATGAATCTCTGTCTAAATTTAACATGACCTATTTGTGGTACAGTTTATATGACTAACAAGAATATAGGGGGAAAGCACTGAATTTCAGGTGAGCTCTCATAACATCAAAACTTACTGTATAAAAAAGTATAGTCTAAACGTTCATTTTCAATCTCATTTTTGTTTTTTCTTAGCTTGTTATTGTATCACGTTTTCTAGTTTGTCCAGAGAGACCACAATCACAAAGAATTAGGTTGAGCATGAAAGTTGTCAAAAGAAAATAATTTGTTTTTTTTTTAAATTAACTATTTTAGAAAAAATGGGAGACGGTATTTCTCACATTGGACTTTGCCATGATGTTGAATGTGATTAATGTCCCTCAAAAGTTCACATGTTAAAATCATAGTCTCTGTCATGAAACTGTTGAAAATTGGAGGGTTTTAGAGTTAGTGCCAAGTGGAAAGGTCATCAAACGTGCTGATGGGACACTGCTCTCTTTCTCTCTGGTTATGGGCCGAGGAGGTCAAGGGACTACCAAATACTCAAAATACAGCATGCTACCTTCTCCAGAAGCCAAGAGCAACAGAGGTTCAGAGCCAGAGGCTAAAATATGTTTTTCCCCCTCTGTAAGTTAATTCCCTTTGATATTTCATTTTTGTGACCAGAACATAAACTATTTCATGCTTTATACAAGTTTTCTTCTGGAAAAATCTTAAAAATAATAGGTTTGATGTATAGATAAGATTTTAAAATGCTGGATATACATTTCTTCTTAAATATCCATAGTATACATGTGTACATACATACGCTCACCTATACACACAGGTACACATTTATATTCAAAACGAAGGAGAAAATCATTACCTTTTATTTGGAAGTCAAATTGTTGACTTTAATTTAGCCTAGATTATTGCCCCCATTTTTCTTTTAATAGTACACACTACACATACTTCATGATTGTTGTAATCCATTTTCAAATGTTCAAATGTAAAATAATTTTCATTTTGTTTTAGGTTTTGTATCTTCTGCCTATGAATGTCAGTAATGACAGGCTTGCATATCTATAAGCTAGTGTATATCTGAAGTCTGTTTTGAGTGGTATCAGGAATTTCTTATTTGTGTTTTGAACTTTTATTATGAAAAAAGTCATATCATTCAGCAATAAACATGTTTTCATTTTAGAAAGCTTTATATATTTCTACTTCTGCTTAAGATGAAGTACCCCAAAGAAGAAGGGCACCATTGTTATTTTAATGATGTGAAATTACTGGATGATCCAGAAAACATAACCTGGACTCCATCAGAGAGATGAGTGGTAAAATGACAATATAAACTGAGGAACTGCATAGCAGGTGTAGACAATGTGAAACTGGACATATGAATGCAAAAGGACAGAGGTTTTAGAGAAGCAGAAAGGAAAAAAAAATCTTCTAAAATTTGAATGAATACCTAAAGTTCAAAAGTAGATTATCATGAGTTTATAAGGCCTAAGGATGCATGCAATAGGATTGATAGCCATGACATCTCCTGTGAATCTGTCCTAGAGGATCAGAGGATAAGGCAACAGTGGAGAACCCTGTGGTGTTAATGGCATGGAAGAGTCTCAAAAGACACCTTTTAAAGACAGAATCTGTAAGCTGCAACAGGTGAGACCAACAAATGTTCATATCTCCAAGACTGTTAGAAATCACCTGCCTGATGATAATAAGTTCCAAGCAGTGATTACTGTTTTCATTGAGAGGGTATTTGCCATCTATATGGATATAGAGCAAGAGCATAAAATATTTGTTATTGCTAGGTTCAGGAACACTCAAAATGTCATATTTTCTGTTAAATATCCTTCCACACAGCAAGTGAGAGCATGGCTGTTTTGGGGAGGAGAGGGAATGATACAAGGCTTCAATTCTGACTCCTATGGTATGATTTTTTTGTCCAAGACTGAGGCTGTACCTGAAAAGCCAAAATTCTACCCTTGCCCAAAAATAATCTAACTAGTGAATGAGAACTTCGAGCAGTGTGCCACTTTGGGAGAAGAAAGAGTGTGAAAAAGGCTTTACTGGGCACACTCATGCACAAGGCCTGAAAGCTAAATATGGGGTAGAAAGACTGAAGAAAGCCAGACAAGTGTCACTTTAAAGCAGGCTTTAGGCAATCTTCATCGAAGAATGTGGGACAACATAGACCAAGGATCACAAACAAGGGGAAAGTAGGGAGAAAACTGCATATCCATATGATAAATGATCAAACTGGAGACATACTCTTCACCAAAATATATGTGAAAATGATTCAAAAATCTGAAAAAAAGACAGATTAAGGGCTAGAGAAATGGCTTATTGGTTAAGGTGCTTGCCTGCAAAACCTAAGGACCAGAGTTGGATTCCCCAGTACCCATGCAAAGCCAGATAAACACAGTGGTGCATGTCTTTGGATTCGTTTGCAATGGCTAGAGGCCCTGGCATACCAATTCTCTCTCTCTCCCTATCTCTCTCTCTCTCTCTCTCTCTCTCTCTCTCTCTCTCTCTCTCTCTCTCTCTCTCTCACACACACACACACACACACACACACACAAATAAGTAAATAAATGAGATAAAAAGGACATAAAATTATAAAGGTATATTACACATAAGATGAATGTTACTTGGTATTGGATTTGACAATGACTTTTTGGATATCAGTCTAACAGCTCACATAGAATGTGCAAGTGGTATTTGCCAGTGGTTCTTAAAATGCTCTAAAAAGCAAACATAAATAAACAAGATAACACCAACTCAAAGGTTCCTTCACATTGGGCCTAATAACGTACAAAATAAAACAATGGCCTAGGAATTGGAAGATAATATTTATAAATTATATATTTAATTGGAGGATACTATCCAAAATATTATCCAAACTGCATAACACTGGGAAAAAATAAGCAAACATATCCAAAGTGAGTTAAAACGAGGAAATTGATCTGAGTATACATTTTCTAACGAAGATTTATAAATGGCTAACAGACACATGTGAAGGTCTTCAGATTCTCTCATCCTATGAAGAATTTCATACTGATTTCAAAATGAGGTATCTATCAGCTCACACTCTTCAGAAGATATTTTAAAAAGATGAAAAGATAATGCATGAGAGAGCAAGAGAGAGAAGAGGGAACAAAAGAAGACACATATACTATTCCTCTACTCTGTGAATGCTATATAGCCTTTAAAATTAATGTCTTATTGCCATTTGCTACAATATGAATGGGACTGAGGAACAAAATACCTTGAGAAATTAGGTATATATTGAAAATATAATGATTATAATTACAATAAAGAAATCAAAGATGATACAGATAAACTCCTGAATGAATTTCAAAAGAAGAGAAATGGGGTGTGCTATAATGATATCTGGAAGTAAATATATACTAAAGATAGAATTCAATAAAGCAATAAAATATTTTAAAAAAACTAAATTAAAATAAATACTGTATTTGAAATATTCAATAAACCAAATGAAGTTTAGTGTAATGCCTCACCAATGTAATAGATCACAGTATATGATGCAAGGTAAAGAAAATGGAACATTCATTTTGTGACAAAAATAAATGAATTAAAATATACAATTTAAAATATACAAATGTTCCATATGTGGCAAGCATAGGGAGAACCAAATATGAGAGTTGTAAACAGAAGAATTTAAAGGTGAAGGCATCAAAAACATATTCAATAAAATCATAGCATAAAATTTCTTACAAAAGAGAAACAAATGGACCTTAGGCTTAAGAGTAATTTAGATCACCAAATAGACAAATCCAGAAAATAAATTTATTATAGTAGATTTACATAATATACTATAATAAAAAAACAGGGCTGGAGAGATGACTCAGCGGTTAAGGCACTTGCCTCCAGTGCCTAAGGCCCCGGGTTCAATACTCCAGGACCCACATAAGCCAGACCCACAAGGTGGTGGCCCTGGTGTGCGGTCTCTCTCTCTCTCTCTCTCTCTCTCTCTCTCTCTCTCTATATATATATATATATATATATATATATATATATATATATACATATATATATGTATATATATATCTGCTTGAAAATGAATAAATAAAATATTAAAAAATAATAATAAACCACTAAATATGTAGAATACAGAAATTCTATTGAAATGTACAACAGATAAACACTAAGTCACATTTAAAGGCAGGCCCATGAGAATAGAAGATGCTTTGTCAAAAGAATGTTAAAAAGCCAGGAATATTTGGAATGATGTATTTCAAGTTATAAAAGACCACAGCTGCCAATTCAGACTATTATACCCAGGAAAACTATATGTCACACTTGAAGGAAAAAGGGGGAAAATTCTATAATAGAAGCAGGTTGAAGGAATTCATGAATGCTAATCCAGCTCCATAACATATTGAAAAAATATGTCACGATGAATAGAAACAAGAACACTTTATAGGACTAAAAGTATCAAAAGACACAGTAAGAGTAGTAGTTTTGAAAAGCAGAACCAGACAAGCACCACATACTAGAAAATGGAAGGATTAATGCATCACCTTAAATAATAACTCTCCACATTAGAGGCCTCAATTTACGAATCAAAACAATGGAAAAGAGCATATTGGATTGAAAAAAATAAAACACACCAATTTGCAGTGTCTTAGAAACAAAAACATTCCTTAGAGGTAAAAACAGAAAGGAAGTATTCAAAGTCATTTGAACTAGGGAGCAGATGTCATTGTTCGAATATCTGGGGAAAAACTGACTTAAATTATAAGAGTTAGAGATACGAAGAATGTTGCAGCATACTGAAAAGGATTAATATACAAAGAAGTCATTACAATTCTAAATATGTATGCACTTAATACAGGATTATGGGTACACTCAGTCACCAAGTTGAGGTAAAGTCCAAAATTATACCACCCAGTAACAGCGAATCACTTCATTTACATACTTTCATCAATAGTTCATCCAGACCAAAAATAAGCAGAGAAACAACTAAGAAAAATAACATCATAAATCAAATAGAGCAATCATTCATATATATGTATATGTTTATTCATATTTATGAATATATGTAGATGTATGTATATGAATATACACATTATTCCTTCCAAACAATGCATAATATCAATTTTCTTTTCAGTAGTGAATGGAACTTTCTGTAAAATGGATCAAGTTTATACCAATATTGGAAATTTGAAATAATTTTTTGACTTCAGTCTGACCACAATTGAATACAATGAAAATTAAGACCAAGTTAAATTAAAGAAAATATTCAAACTCATGGGAATGCATTTAGAAAAAACTGGTGCTAGATACACCGATACTAAAACCAGATAAGGACAGAAAAAAAAAAACACAGAAAATTGTAAATCCCTTTCCCTCATGAATACAATTCCCAATAAAACAATGACAAACAATACATCAAAAAGTTTATTAACTAGTTTACTATGATCAATTTGCCTTCATTCCAGAGGTATAGAGATTGTTACACAAACACTCATAATGAAATGTAAAATAACAAATAAATGGACTAACAGATGAAAATTGCATGATCATTTCAATAAATGGGAAAAAAGCCATTGACAGAAGCTTCAAGAAGTGAGTAAGAAAACAAAAACATATTTCAACATAATGAAAGCTATATATAACAAACCTTTACCCAACATCATCTTAAATAGAAAATTAAGTGTTTCCATAAATTAAAGGAACAGTCATGTATACTTTCTCCACTCATTCAATATAGTGCTTAAATTTTTAGCTAGAGTAATTAGATAAGAGAAAGAAATAAAATGGATACAATTAGAAAGGAAGAAGCTTTCCTTATTTGTAGATAATAAGATTATATCTAAAAGAGATCCTGAGGACTCCACCAGAAAACTTTTAAGGCTGATAAACACTTTTGGTAAAGATGCATGATACAAAGTAGCCTTACTTTAAAACAATGCTAATCATACTGAGAATGGAATCAGGGAAACAAACCTATCAATAATTGCCTCTAAAACACCCATGAAAGTTCTCTACAATGAAAAATGCACAATACTGAAGAGAAAAATTGGGGGGGGCGACAATTGAAGATGGAAAGATTCCCCATGCTTGTGGAATGGAAGATTTTATTCCACAAAAATTGTCCCTTACAAAAAGAAATCTTCAGATGCAGTTCAATCTGTACGATATTTCCAAATATAATTCTTCACAGAAATAGAAAAAGCAATCTTAAAATAGAAACACAAAAGTCTCTACATAGACAAAGCAATCCTTGACAAAAAGAATAAGGCTAGATCCATTCTCAAATCTGATTTCAGACTACATTACAGAGCCATAGTAACAAAAACAGTATGGAACTATCACAAAGCAGGTGTGTAGATCAAGGAAATAGAATAGAAGACCCAGAGTTAAGTGAGCACAGCCATAGTCACCTCCTATTTGAAAAAGCTGCTAAAAATGCAAGACAGAGAAAAGACAGCATGTTCAGCAAATGATGAAACTAACAAAACTAGATGTCTTCATATTAAAAAACAGAAACCAGATCCTATGTACTTCCATGTCTAAAAATCAATACCAAATGGATCAAACATGATAATAAATAAAAAATGTTAGAAGAAATAGTAGGGGAAAACACTTCACAATATAGACATTATTTTACATTAGGATTCCAGTCTCTTAACAAGGAAAACCAATAATTGTTGCTAAAGAAGTAAAACCAACAACTAACCAACATAATCTCATAAATGTAAAAGCTCCTTGAAAACAAAGGAAATAACCAATCAAATAAAGACATACTAAACAGTGGAAGAAAATCTTGACCAGCTCTACTTCTGAAAGGGAATAATATCTAGAATACATAAAGAACTCAAAAATAAGAAATCAAACAATCCAATTAAAATTAATTAATAAAATGAATAGACAGGTCTTAAATGATGAAATACAAGTAATGAAACAAAATATGAATAAAGTCCAATCTCAGTAGCAATAACATAAATGCAAATAATAACTACATTGTCATTTGATATTACTCCTGTCAGAGGGGCACTCATGAAAACACATAACTAATGAATTTTGGTGAGGAATTAGACAAAAACAAACTTTATTACTGTTAGGGTTAGGCTAGTCTAGACAATAAAGAATTCAGTATGAAGGCCCCTTTAAAGCTTAACAATAGGTTCTGCTAAGTGTGCTTTCTATAACATCATGAGAACCTGAGAGGCCAGAAACAGCCTTAGTACTAATCTCTGGATCCCACAGACACTGTTCAATGTGGCCACACCTGCCTGTGAAAACCAGGCCTTCAAAACAGAGCACAGACCAGGGAATCTAGCATGCTCATGAAAAAACACTAACAGACTTGGATTCAAAATGAGAATGTGGAGTAATGGAGTGGACAATGGAAGTTCTGATTGGGCCACCTCAGGTGAGTACACCTGCCACAGGAAGCACATTTGGCAATACAAGGGTACATTCACTTGTATACACACCTAAGTAAAAGAAAAAAAAAACAAATAAAAGAAAACAAAACCAAAACCAGAATAGATTTTCCAAATGATCTAATTATAAACTACCTGGTATTTACCCAATGGTTTCTAAGTTAACATGTCATAGAGATACTTACACACAAGTGCTTGCTACTGCAGTGTTCAAAATAGCAAAGTTATGAAATCATCCTATATCTCTAAGACGAGATATGACATAAAAACACAATGAAATTTTGCAAACATAAGGAATGAGATCCTGTCCCTTGCAGGTCAATGTAATCTTGACAATTGAAAATTTTCAATGGGTGAAATTTCAGAAGTTCATATTAAGTGAAATAAGTCAATATTGGAGAGAGAAATTATGTTTCTTCTCATTTTGTGGTTTCCTAATTATATGTATAAATTCTTGTGTGCATACATGACATAAAAGTAAAATAGGGTCTGGGGAGATTGTTCAGTGGTTAAGGCACTTGCTTATAAAGCAGAAGGACCTGAGTTTGATTCTCCAGTACTTACATAAAGCTAGATGCAGAAGGTGGCTGGAGGCCCTGACATGCCCATTCTCTCTGTTTCTATCTTTTTCTCTCTCTCACTCTCTTGAATAAGTAAATAAATTTAAATAAAAGAAGCTAATCAGTCAACCCAGGAGCCAGTGGGACAGACACCAACAATTTCCAACACAATCTAAAACAGAAGTACAGAGGCCATAAAGATTTCAACAATAAAGCAGTCTTAAATCTCATCCACCATGACTCAGGGAACTGAGTGAAAGAGGGGGTGGAAAGAGTGTAAGAGTCATAGAAGTGGAGAATATCCAGAGACAGTGCCTCCCTCAGGAACAACACACAAGTTGGGGGGAGCTGGCTGCCGGTTGTGCTATCCATTACTTCCTACCACATGGAGCGATCAAGTATGCCCACCGAGCAGGATACAAGGTGGATTGGGGACAGGAAGGAGGGAGTTGGGGGTATCAAAGTAATATTTACTAATACAATGTATCAAATTTTAGACAATAAAAATAACAAAAAAAAATCAGGTCGTACAAATGAGACTAACAGAAGGTGGGAGGGACAAGAAAGGGAAGAGTGGCCAGGCATGGTGGTGCAAGCCTTTAATCCCAGCACTTGGGAGGCAGAGGTAGGAGGATCCCTGTGAGTTAGAGGCCATTCTGAGACTACAGAGTGGCCTCTAACTCTGTAACCCAGGTCAGCCTGGGCTAGAGCAAGACCCTACCTCAAAAAAAACAAACAAAAAAAGGGGGGGAAGAGTAGGAAAGTAAGAGGTGAACATATGTTGCAAGACACACATATGTATGAAAAGACCCTAAAAATAACAATCTTTCACAAAGCTTACATGAAATGGGAGAGGAATGAATAGTATTTGCAAAGGTCATATGGAAGACAAAAGAAACACAATACTCAATACAATATTTAAGGAGATGAACAATGTTAGTAAATGGTCATTGTTTGACTTCATACCATACTTAAAGGCTATAAGGCTTGTGACAAAGCTACATATACTATCAAAATCTACAGCACCATCAAAGGAAAAGACAAAAAGATTAATGTAACTGAGGGAAAAAGACTACTGATTTGCACATAGAAATATACCTGACAACTTTTGCTAAAACAGCAAAACAATACAATGGTAAATTTTAAATTTTTAACAAATTATTCTGAAATAACTGGACCATAGGCAAAAATAATATACACATAGCATTTCTACCCTTCATCAACTCAAAGTAAATCATATATATATATATATATATATATATATATATATATATATATATCCCCAAACATTAGTACTACTAGGTAATAACTTTGGAGAAATTGTGAACGACTTTCGGTATGCTGAAGACATTATATATATATATATATATATATATATATATATATATATATATATATATATATATATAAACTAAATGGCATGATGCCTGGCTGTAATAACCAACGAGCACACCTGCCTTAAAATTTAAATTTCTGCTTTGCAAAAACATTGTGAAGAGAATATGATGATAAACCACAAACGTAGAGAGAATAGTTATACATTATAGAACTGATAAGCAACTGGAGTCTAATATATACAAATGTTTCCTAAATTCAACAGTAATAAAATTGCCATTTTAAAAATGGCCCAAAAGTTTTAACAGATACTTCCATAAAGACACTGATAAACATACAGAAAGCTATTAACAAAATATTCAAATTAAACAAAATATGCTCTAGTTGCAGACTTATTAAAAATGGTCTCCTATAAGCCAATGAAAACAACCAATGCCGGTAAGGATCTAAAACCACAAGAAATTTCTTGATTTTTCAAGTGGGAATATTAGACAGTTTGATACTTTCCTGTAAAATCAGCAATCTCTCATGTGTGATCTATCGCATGTGTTCCTTGGAAGTTACACAAACGATTTGAAAACGTGAGTCTGTAGGACAACCTGCGCACTGGTCTTTATAGAAGCTTTATTCTTATCTGTCAAACCGTGCGAGCCAGGAAGATGAATGGATAAAGAATTCTAGTCCACCAGACAATGGAATATTCTTCAGTGCTAAAAATACATGAGACATCAAGACACAAAGCTCAGAAAACCCAGATACATATTTTAAGTAAAAGAAGCAAAAGGGAAAAGGCTCTGTGCTGTAGTTAAATGCTTAGTTTTCTAGAAAAGGTAAAACTATGCTGACAAGAGCAAGAGTAGTTTCCAGGTAGCAAGGGAAAAGAGAATGGACAGGGAGAGGATGAAGGCCTTTGGGGCTTTGAACTGAGTCTGTATTCAACTACCAATGGCTTATGTCTCTAGTTATGCATTTGCCCGAACCCATGGAATGCACAAAACCAAGAGTGAACTCAGTGGTCATTTCATTACTCTGATAAAGATCAATACAGTTTCATCAGCTTAAACAAATATCAAACTGTGAGGTCAGTGTTTGTAGGGAGGTAGGCTGCTACAGTGCCTGGAATTGGTAGCAAATCTTTATGTTTGCATCAATTTTGCTATGAGTATAAAGCTTCTCTAAAAATGAACTGGGTTAAGAAATTAAGAAACTGAACTCTAAGTATTTAAAATGAGACTTTACCAGAGGGATGAAGGCAAAATGAACACTTGTAAAAATAAATTCAATGGTCATCAAGAAAATGCACATTTAACCAACATTTAGATATTTGGGGAAAAAGGCTGGTTCTGATTCTCTCCCATAAAGTCAAGTGGTGAGACACCAGCAAAAGCTAGCTTCACAGAAAGTGTCAAGAGTTTACTCTGCTCTTTTATACAGTTAGTAGGGCTGGACTGAAATCCTCTCCCACCCCTTAGCAGTGATCTGCATGCTAAGGACACAAAGTTCAAGCTTGATCTTAACAAAACCTGAATCTATGGGGTCAGCATTCAAACCACCACTGCAGGTTACCAGGAAAAATCATTTACTGATGATGGAAAGGGAAAATAGACCAGCCCCTTTTCAAGTGGAGCAGTCTCTGACAAACACACACTTGCCTCAGCACACAGCACACAGCTCTTCCCACTTACTTTACCCAAGAAGTAAGGGTGCCCAGGGCAGGATAAAATCCATGGTTTAATATTAGAGATAGTTTATTTGTAAGGATCAATCTTTATGTGATGGCAAATCTGTATTGCCAACTTGAATGAATCAGGAATCAAGTAAGAAAATATTCTTTTTGCATGGTTCTCTCAGAGTGTGGGATTCTTTCCCTCAGAGTGAGCAGCCTATGTATAAAAAGATTTCCAGAAAATGTGGCCCCTTTTGCCTGGTTGCTGTTGCCAGTTGCTGGGAAATACATCCCCAGTGATTCTGCCTCCTAGAATGGGCATCAGAACCAAGCTTTTGTGGCTTTTCAGCATCTCTACAGGAATCCTCCAGTGAAGGATTGGGACTTCTGAGGCATGTAGCATTGGGTACTAAACAGCTACAGGGTTCTCAGCCTCTCCAGTATTCAGAATGATATTATGGGAATGCCCAGCCTGGGTCTTGTGAAACAATCTAAAAACAAATTTCGTTTGTAATATATTGTATCAATCAGTCCTATACATTTAGAGTAGCCTAATTAAGACACCTGAAATACACATGATACACAAATACACATGAATAGAAACACAAATTGTCTTGCATACATACCAGTTAACATTATCTGAAATAGAAAGGAAAACTGATGTCATTATTTTTTAATCTTTATTATCCATAATTAGATACACTGTATGAGGAAATAATTTGTTGGTATCTCCACTTCCCTCCTCCCTGTTCCCAATCATCTGGGTATCCTCCTCCATGCACAAACTGGATCAGTCCATGGGGTAGGAGGTTTTGGATAGCCTAGGAGTCAACCCAGTTCCACTCCCCCTTTGTATGTTGTTACTGACGGGGGCCATGTCTCTGGATATTCTCCACCACCATGGCTCTTACAATCTTTCTGCCCCCCTTTTCCACTCAGTTCCCTGAGTCAAGGTGGGTGAGTATTAAGGCTGTTTTATTGTTGAGGTCTTGGGGGGTCTCTGTACTTTTGCTATAGGCTGTGTTGAAAATCATTGGTATCTGTCTTGCTGGCTTATCCTGTGTTGACTGATTGGCTGTAGATATAGGTCTCTGAAAAACCCTCAGAGATGCTGTTATTTTAACACATGATGGGACTTCAAAGCATGTGAAAGGAGAAAGAAACATGATACAGAATATTGTAGAACATGTGGTCTAATGAAAATCATAAAAATCAACACCAGATGAACAAAAATGAGATCAGCATTTTTTTCAGTGACAGGAAATGATAAAAGAATAATTTCTCTGAAGGCCCTGAATGTTTTGGGAAGGCTAATTCACATGTGTTCATAATGGGTCAGGCTTATTTATATACTTATATAAAGATTCATTAAAATGCACTCAGAAATAAGCATGTATGAGCTATTGAGTTTTATGTGAGTTGAAAACAAGAGTTTTTGAACATGTGAATTACAATTGAAATTTTTCTAAATTTAAACAAAAAACAAACTATATTAAAATAGTTCTTACTTATAACCATAAAAATCCAAAATCATGGCAAGCAAATTCAGCACACCCTGGTATATTTCAGCAAGGTCAATGAATAGTACTTCTGGTGTGTGTTTGATTTATGCCATTTTCTTTTTTACATTAATATTGACATTAATACCTCTCAAATTTAAGTATTTACTTTCATCCAACTTTCTGCTTTTAAATTAGAAGGTACAGCCTTTTTATAGATTATTATTATATAGATTATTATTATAGTTATTGAACTCTAAATACGGAGAACCAACTATCCCCTCTATCTTCAATAAGAAGCCACAGCAGAAAAAAAATTCATTTCACAATACTACTCAGTAAATCCCTTCCCTAATTAAGTAAGCTTTAAAAAGATCATCAATTTACTATTGTAATGTGTTCTTGTTGAATAAATCCTTTCATTTCTTTTTATACTTTAGCACCAATCACAAGGAAAGAACAAAAGTTATTGTTAACCATCTTCTAAATAATGTGCTGCCCAAATAATCCATACTCCACACATATTTTGAAAGAATAAACTTTGCTAGCAAATGTCAGGCCTGTTGACATACATGTTAGTTAAGCACTACCTTATACTCAAATTAAAATTATTTTTACTCAGAAATTACTGAAAGCAAACTTGGAATTGATGTATGCTGTATTATACATTTATTTCAACCAACTTCACACATGCATGCAGTGCAAACATTTCTTCATAGGTGGAAAAACAGATGTTCATTAATGCTTCAAGTTAAAAACTCCCTTACCTCAGTCAACATTACAAATAAAAATGTTAGGACCTGCCTGATACATCATGCTTTGATGCATTAAACATCATTTTCTATTCTCAGAATTTGAATCCATATTTTCCCATGACAAACAGCATCATTATAGCTGGCATTTTCCATATTGTACATTATTTCTATCATAAATTGTGACAGAATGATTAGTTCTCATGATATGATGCGGAGGAAACAACTAACTTGATAAATTATTTGGAATACGTTGAAAACAAATTTGAGAAAGGAGATGCTATTTATGTAGTCTCTTTTCCTGTTAGGAAATTAAATTTCCAAACTAACATTCCTTATCTCCCCAAAAAATGTCCTAATGCCTTTATGAAGTAGTATTTTTAATGACTGCTACTGATCCTTCCATAATAAGCTAATTGTATTTTTAAATATAAGAATAAAATAACAAACACTGTTTATTCTGGAAAAAATGATCTTCATAAATGATACTGCAATAGTTAACTTGATGACTGCATATTATAACAATTTTCATTTGGGTAATTTGAATCTGCTCCAATTTTTTTACTTAAACTGGTTTCAAATGGAAGTATTCGTTGAACAAGGAAGGAATATTTCTCAAATGTCTGGAGATGTGGCTATTTAGTCTGCAACATTTGTGATTTGTTCTAATCCTCTCAGGCCAATGAATAACAGCTATCAAAAACTACATGAAGAAATTATCTGATTTTTACAGAGTAATTGCTTAGTTTCTGTGGAACAAAGAAATAGCATCGATGATTAGATTGATAGGCAAGTATATTGTTTATTATATAATGAAAAGATAGATACCTTATTATGGATTACATTTTTTTCTTTTCTCCCTCCAGTTAAAACAAGGCATTAATGCTTAACTTGGCAGAAAAAGGGTATAATTGAAAAAATTCACTAAGAGATCTAACAAAGAAATAGAATAGAAATCTATTAAATAGTCCCTTTCAAGGGAAGAATATTAAGTTCTTAAGAAGTTGATGAATAATTACATTATTGACTATTGTATTATTACCAAGAATCAAGAAGTATAATGATATGATTACCAAGAATCCAGATGTATAAGATAAATTTCTAAACACAAATTGAAATGTTGCTATGTACCTACAAAACTGCAATATCTTCAAAATATAGATATATTTGTATGCTTACAAACATAAATAAAATATATTAGGGTAATTAGTTCATGCAAAATTTGTTGAACTCTTTTAAAATATTGTGCTAAGGCTAAACTACTAATAAATTAATGCTAATGATAAATATTTATTGAAAAAGAGACTTGCACCAAGATTTCAATTTGATGATAAAAATAATTTGAAGGAACTCCATTTCTAAGATTTAAAATAAGCGCATTCTTTTCTGTCCTGTTCAAGGATAAATAGTGAGAGGCAGATTTCTATTTCTACTTGTGGTCTACAGAGTAAAGCTGCAAGAAAGTCCTGGAAAAAAAGTGGAATTATACCATAGGGTAAAATGTTCTATATCAGTAGAAAGAAGGTCTGTTATACCTCTATTCTGCTTCATGCGATAGGAGAGAATGATCTCTAAAGTCTGTACCCCCCCCCCTCTCTCTCTCTCTCTCTCTCTCTCTCTCACACACACACACACACACACACACACACAGACACTTTATTTCACCTATGAAACCTTCCCCTTAAGCTCCTCTTCTCTTTTCTCTATGACATGAAAATCTTCTGTGGTCTTTACTCCATTGTTAATAAGGTTTTGGTTTTACTTTTAAAAGTAAAATAAGAGGCTACTTAATATTTTGAAAATATCTTAAAACTATTCAAAATGTTAACATACTTGAAAGTGAATCTTGAAGTGAAATTTTTATGAGATATAGTAATCTTTCTTGTGACATTCAGACTGTATGGTCACAGCAATTATTTTATTATAGCACAGAAATAATTTTTCCTTAATGTTCAAGGCAAGGCTAAAAGTTATTTTATTATTATACTTAAAGCTTTTAATTAATTTTAAATTATTATGTAGAGTAAATAAAAAATATTAATAGTTACTTTCATTTTTTAAAATAATGCACACAATATTAGCCTAAGAAATGTTTTTTTTTTTTTTTAGTTTGGGATATTAGATAAGTTTTGAAATTTTTAAGTTCATGAAATGCTTTGAAATTCCAATCTCATCTTCATAGATATCAATTTATTATGAAGTACTAAGACTCTGCACTGAAAGAGTTAAAGCAAAATAGTATTTACTACTGATTATACTATTTACACACAATTTGAAATGAAGGTACTATTTTTATTAATGTTTTATTGGCAAGTTAGGATATATTCAATTATTGCATCCCAAAAATAATGTTAAAGCTTGATAGAAAAACACATCAATTGAATGTGTTGGATTACCGACTCTCAGACCTTCACATCCCAGGTATTCAAATACTAATGTTATTGTCCATGATAATTTAAATCACCTGTGATTTGATGAGCCTAGGAAAGAAATGTGATTCTTTCCAATTTTTACACTGGTTAAGTAAAACCAGAGTTTGCTTGATCAATTCTCCTGTTAAAAGTGTAACGCCTACCCAAATATTGATGTAGCTTTCCTTGTCATTATGCAGAATTATCTCTAAGCAGAGAAAAATCACCAAGTATGAAGTTTCTCTAGCCTCGTGGCCCATGTGATTCTAGAATGCCCTAGAAGTTGTCTTGTTCCAGGCAGAAGACAAAGCTCAGGAGTTCTTGCCCGCATGTTCTCTTTTAAAATGTGTTATAAGCATGCTAACAATAATGAACTATGGTCTTGATTAATGAGAATAACATTGCCAACTAGCTGACAGTCAGCTGTCTTTGACATGCCATTGAGGAGTGAGTCAATGTGGCTCTATACACCCCCCTGTGCATTCTGAGCCAAACAACATTACCAAGTTCAAAATAAATTAGCTAAATTTTGAGCAGATCATAAGGACTCCACAGCTTACACTTTAGTGGTTTGAGGCACTATGTTTTGACATGATTTGCTATGTTGTAATAGCCAACTAAAAGTTATGATTGGATTATTTTAAATAATAAAATTCATTACTGTTAATTGACCCTCAGAGAACCAAATTTGTTCCATTTGCGTTTCATGCAGAGGCCTGGCCTTCAGAAGGACCTGGAGTTCTCAATGCTCACAGCCAGATGAGAAGGAACTTCTGAGTAACAAAGACCATAGGTGTTTGTAAATATACACCATACAGCCTTGGCAAATGATCCATTCACAGGCATCGTTTACCTTGTGATGGAGCAATGCTGTAAGACAGGGAAATGCCAAAACATCTGGAGTATAGAAAGCTCATAAGACAAATTCAGTATTCAGTTGAAGCTCTAGAAAAGTCACACCTTATTTGTAACTATTGTTTGTACATAAGAACCAATTTTTGATGAACTTTCAAACGTTAAAATGTACATAGGACAAGTATAACTATTTTCAAAGGGAATGAAATAATTCTAATGAAATCCAAATGATTGATCAGGAGTTTAAATGCATTCTAAACCAAAATGCAACACACTTAAAGAAAGGACGCTGTGGATGGGGGAGCTCAGAGATTAAAGTTGCTGATTTACAAAGCCTTTAGGCTTGGGTTGAACTCCCCAGTATCCAAGTAAAGCCACATGCATAAAGTGATTGATTGAACTAGATGAAATACTATTGCAGTGGTACGGGGTCTTGATATGCCCACACCCTCTCTTATTCATAAGTAAATAAATAATGATCATCAGAATCCCTGTATTGAATAGTTCACAATGACTAGCATATAATCAGATGTCCAAAACCAGGAAACATGAGTCACTATGAAGATGAAATGGAAACACACACATAAACAAGGCAAGGGTAACAGGCAGCAAGCAGCAAGATGCAGCTTCCTAACGGAAGTATTAAATACTTTTCATGACATTACGAAGAGATACGAAGATCATGATCTTTACTAAAGATAGGGAAATGCCTCTTCACAAATGATGTGATCTTTGTGTGGGGAAGCTCAAGCAATCAATGGCAAGATAAATGAAGTAGTAGACCTGTTTAGACTATTTAGAAGTTACCAGGACACTCAAAATCAAGGGAAAAAGTAAATTGAATTTTATTTCATGCAGTAGGAAAAAATGATAGAAAACTTTGACGAATGACAAAGGTTACATACCAAAAACTGTATACTTAATTACTCATCAATGCAATCTCCATTTCTCCATTGATTTCACATTGAAGGAAATTGTGGGACCCTCAATTTCCCCTTTTCCATTCTGGCCACAGTGTGAGTGGTTTTTTTCTGTCACATGTTCCCATCATGTTCCTCAGGCTCAACAATGAAACCATTTAATAATTGACCAAAACTTGTAAAGGCATGAGGCCATGTAAATAGTTTCTTGTTATGAGTTTCTTGTTTTTTTTTTCTTTATAGTGATGGGAAACTGAGTAGCACAATTAATTTAGGTCCATCAAGCTTCTTCACATGTTCATCATTACTTCAGTTATTCTATATTTCTTTTCATTTTCATTTCATGGTAACGTTTAGAAGCCATTTGCCAATTACTACAAAAAGGACGTCAGTGTTAATTATTCTTCTTGAGGTAAGTTTTAGATTAGTTTGTGGAATATACCCAATATCTAATATTTAATCTATGGATATAGCATATTTCTCCTTTCATTTTGGTTTTACTTTAGCTGGGAAACATAACCAGCAATGTGAAAATGCTTGTAGATTCCTTTGTGAAATTTACATCTTCACATTCCTCATAAAGAATCAAATCTAATACTGAAGCTTAATTGTTAGATTTCACTATTATTGCAGCACAAGTTAGTAACACTAACGTTTCTTTTTATTCTGTTTATTTTTAATTTTTTTTTAGCCAAGCTCACCATTGTTGGAGAGGAAATTGCAAATGCATGAGTTACCTTACACTGCTGTGTTCTAAATATCTGACAGATGCAACTTACGGGAGGAGAGCTTTATCATGGTTTTATCCCATAATGCTTGGGAAGCCATGGAGGACGAGCTCAGTTCATGATGGCAGAAGCATGAAGTAAAGACTCAGAAAGTGGAAAAGTAAATCAGAAGTCATAGGGAACCAAGAGTCAGTCTATAACTAACCTTAAAATGTCTGTTTCTCATGACTTAATCCTGTCTGCAATGCTGCACTTCCCAAGGGTTCCAAAGTCTCCAATAATAAGATGACCAGCTGTGGAACAAGTAATCACAAATGCAGATATCTCAGATTCGAACCAAAGCAAAGGTTGATAAGAATATTAAGGGCTGGTGATTGCTCAGTGGTTAAGGTGCTTGCCTGCAAAGCCTTATAACCCGGATTCATTTCCCTGGTACCCATGTAAAGCCAGGTGCACAAAGTGACACAGGCATCTGGAGTGCATTTTCAGTGACTGTTGGTCCTGACAGGCTCATTCTCTCTGTCTGTCTTTTTCTATATCTTTCTCTTTGCAAATTTTTTTTTAATTAAGAAGATTAAAATATACCCTGTTGTGTTCTGTCTGGGAATGGTCAGTACAAGCATTTTTATAAAATTATAGCTGGATACATGTATAAAAATGCACATATTCTACATATATATATATATATTATATGCACATATAAATAAAATATTACTAAATTTATTAACTTGATTTCTAATTGTTAATTATTTATAAATGGATTCCACACTTTTTTATCTCTGAGTGGGCATAAACAGGGTAACTTCATGTTACACAATGATGTAGGTTACACAAACCTGTACATTAACAAGAAAGGCTTGTCTTCAGGACTGCTCATAGTCTTACTGTTAACAGCTAGTCTCTGAGTCCTTAGAATATTCTGGAATTATTTAAACATCAAAATAAATAATGATTCTAATGGGTTAAAACCCAGTGACTTAATTTAAAATGCATAAAAAGAAATGAATTAATATATAAAGAATTATATAATGATTAGGCTAAGTAATCATTATTAAAAACATACTGTTAGAAAAATCATCAGTGCCTGATAAAATAATGGGTCAAAGTTTGATGACTTTCTTTGTGGTGTTAGCAAATGAACTCAGGGATTTGTGTATTGGGGAAAAAACACTCTACAATTGAGTTACATCCCAGTCCTGGTAACATTTCATTTTGAGACAGGATCTTCCCAAGTTAACAACCTGGCCTGTAAATTAATAGAAAACCCAAGCTAGTCGTAAACTTGTAATTCTCCTCCTTCTTCAGCCTCCCAAGTAGCTGTGATTACAGGCGTGTTCCGTTATTCCTGGCATCTATATAAACTTATGTGGCTTGCCACAAATCTATGATTCAGAAAGAGAAGTAGCAAGTTATGGTGGTTTAAATGCAAAGTGTCCCCCAAGCCTCATAGTTTCCAGCGTGTGAAGACTTTGGGAAATAGAGCTCTGCTGGAGGGTATGTTTTGCTGAGAATGAACCTTGAAGTTCAGCCCATTAGGTGTTCAGAGCTAGCTTATTCCATAATTTTCTTCCTGCTTCATGTGGAACTGTGATGCTCAAGATACCTGCTTTGACATGCTTTCACTGCCATGATGAAACTTCCCCCTGCAACTGCAAGCTGAAATAAGCCTTTCCTGCATCAACTGCTTCTGGCTGGTTATTTTGTCCTAGCAATGAAAAGGTAATTACTACACACATTTACCTTTGACAAACCTGAAAGATATTATTTGGCATATTGTATTTTGCCAAGGTGGCTTCAGCAACAACATTCATTTCCCATGGACTTCTCACAGTGAACCTTTCAAATATGCCTTAAAAGGCTGCTATTTCAACTTTGATATATTTATAATAATGGAAGTATGATAATATTTGCAGCTAGATTATGAAAGTCCTTGAGACACTGAAAACCAAGTAGAAGTTCTTAGGCACTTGACTTTCTTCAGAAGCTTGCTCTTAGAAGAGAAGCAGTTTTCAAGGTGCACAGGTGGAAGGAAATAACCTCTCGCCCTGTATTTTGAGTTCAGTTTCCAGAAGGCAGCATGAACTGGCTAGTTTATGTGAGCTGGTCATTGTTAAAAAGTTTGTCTCCAACCTGAGAACTACCTGATGTTGCTTAGTATAAAGCTGATTTAAATAAGTTGTTTGTGTTCGAAAATAGTTTTAGCTATTAATTTGTAATGCTTTGTGTGGACATGTATGCAACAATAACATTTAGAAAAGCGTCTTGTAATTAACAGAGATTGAATCACTAGAATGTAAAATATGTGTCCTTGGCTTTGGGACTTGGAACAAGATAAGTAGAAGCCACTGAAAGACAGTTATAGGAAGAACAAAAGGACAAAAGAAGACTGGAAGAAAGGTGGCGAAGATATAGAGGAAATAAGAGAGAAGGATTTCTTAGAAGTGGTTGACTGCTTGACCACACTGTTATTTGATAATACTAGTGACAAGGAAGATGTATCAAAGAATCTCCCTCTGGTAGTTTGAACTAGTGTCCCTGAATAGATTCAGGAGATTGTTAAAGCTTGTACTTTGTCTCGAGCCTCCTGGCTGGAGGGGGTGTCACCTTGGATCCTGTGTCAGACCAAAGATATTTCTG